>BDMB01000077.1:798123-889067 GCA_016859785.1 Macrotyloma uniflorum | reverse complement strand
ACTCTAGCTTACTGCTAGTAGGCCTGATATTATGCATAGTGTTTGTGTGTGTGCTAGGTTTCAGTCATCTCCTAGAGAATCACATGTAGTAGCAGTTAAGAGAATTCTTAAGTATTTAAAAGGAACTACAAACTTTGGACTTTGGTATCCATCAGGTTCCTCCCCTAGCTTAATAGGTTATTCAGACTCAGACTATGGAGGTTGTAAAATAGATAGGAAAAGCACTAGCGGCACATGTCACTTATTAGGTTGTTCCTTAGTTTCATGGCACTCTAAGAAGCAAGCTTGTGTAGCTTTATCCACCACAGAAGCTGAGTATATAGCAACAGGTAGTTGTTGTGCACAGATTTTATGGATGAAGCATCAGTTAGAAGACTTTAATATCTATCTAGATCACATACCCCTTAAGTGTGATAGTACTAGTGCCATAAACCTTACTAGGAATCCTATCATGCATTCTAGGACCAAACATATTGAAATTAGACATCATTTCATTAGAGATCACATAATAAAAGGAGATTGCATAATTGAATACATAGATACTAAAAATCAATTAGCTGACATTTTTACTAAACTATTACCTAGGGATAGATTCCTTGAACTTAGAAGAGAACTAGGAATAATGGATATTAAGTCTTGTGATCTTTGCTGATATGTTGTGAAAATTGCTCTGCAATAATCGATTATATGATCACCATAATCGATTATCTGGATTGTTTTTACTGTGCTTGATTCGTACATGAAATAATCGATTATGTTCATAGTATAATCGATTATCTGGGTTCAGATAATCGATTATCATTAAGCAATAATCGATTATGCGCGTCAGACCTTCGTAAAAATTGGTCAAACTCTTCTGTGGAACGTGAGTTGCGGGACTCTCAAGATCAAGGACATGATGATGATGATGTTTAGGACTTAGCTTAATGTTTTAACTTAGTTTCTTTTTCTTTTTTGTTTATGATCTAGTAAAAAGGGGGAGAATATTTATAAGTGTTCTGTGATTATTATGAATTGATATTTCTTTATTTGATTTCTCTGATGATGTGTTGATTCTGGTATTGATCTGTGTTTACTGCTTATTCATTTACTTTTGGATTATTGAATTATTTCATAAGCAGGGGGAGCAATGAATTATAAATTATACTAACAAGTACTAATATTTTATAAAAGTCTATGGATTTATTTCAGCACACAGGTACACT
This sequence comes from Macrotyloma uniflorum, assembly GCA_016859785.1. NCBI lineage: Eukaryota > Viridiplantae > Streptophyta > Magnoliopsida > Fabales > Fabaceae > Macrotyloma > Macrotyloma uniflorum. The sequence goes on along the minus strand of BDMB01000077.1, from coordinate 887,862 downwards.
TAATTTTTTCCTTGATCATTATCAAAAAGGGGGAGATTATTATCACAGAAGGAGATTGCTATCATTCTGTTCAAAGTATTTTCATAATGATCAAGATTATCAAACTGTGCAAAAGTATTCAAGATATCAAAAGGATCAAAGAAGACCTTAGACTAGATTTAGAAGTGAGAATAAAAAAGGAAACATCACTCTGCTCAGAAGGTTCTCAAAGTAAAATTCAATTAATTATAAAATCTTCTTTTAAAACACTATAATCGATTATGTGTTTTGAGTAATCGATTATGGAATAGGGTTTTTGGAAAACAAGTTTTTATTACTGGAATAATCGATTAGATAATCGATTATGCCTTGTGAAAATGAAAAAGTTTGTGTTTCTGTAATAATCGATTAGATAATCAATTACATTTGTGAAATTAGAAAATATGCTTATGTGATAATTGATTACATAATCGATTATGAGCTTTTCAGGAAAATGATGCTTTGCTGTGATAATCGATTACATAATCGATTATGAGCTGTTCAGAAACATGATACTTGCTGTGTTAATCGATTACATAATCGATTATGAGCTTTTTGGAAAATATGCATCTCTGGAATAATCGATTATATAATCGATTATCTGTGGCTTTGAAAAGTTTTTTAGCACGGGGATAATCGATTAATAAATTTAGATAATCGATTATGTTCAAGGATTTTCGAAAATTATGAACGTTGCACAGAATCCTCCAAAAATATAGAGATATATTTTATATGATTCTGAACGTTGGAGGGTGATTCTGTGCATCTTATTTCAAATTAAAACAGTTGAAAAATATTATATATTTGATTCTTATTGAATGAGTTTCAACATATACGTTTTCATTGAATCTTTTTGCTCTCCTGAACTGAGTCACAAGACTATCATTTTTATCAAAGAGAGAATATTATTTTCAGAAGAAAATTATCTTTGAAGGATCTTTGAGAAACCCTGAGCAGAGCAGTGCCACAACTTTGATATCCTCACATTCAGGTGATATTTATCTTTTGTTTTCTGACTTTCCTCTGAGGCTGTTCAGAGGAGACAAGTCTTCTTCCTTGCGTGATTCAAGGAAGGTTTTCACTTCCTTGTGGGACTCAAGGAAGTGTGGGTATTCTCTTGTGGATTCAAGAGTTAGTGAGTATTTTAATTTTCTCTTTTTACATGTTTCACTGGTAATTGGTGGTTGTAATTTGTGAAGAATTAAAATATAAAGAGTGGGAAATCATCTCTGGTTTGAGGTGATTTGGGAACTGGAGTAGGGTTAAGGTATAACCCGAACCAGTATAAATTCTGGGTGTCTCTTCTTTCCCTTATCTCATTTAATTTTCCGTTGCGTATTTAATTATCTGCTAAGACAATTAATAATCAAGAGGATTAATTTTTTAGGAAATTAAATTAAAAGGTTTCATTTTTAACATCAATTCCCCCCCCCCCCCCTCTTGATGCCACTTGACAACATGGGCTACTATTTGCACCCCTCATTGAAGGCAAATGTGGACCAACACTTGGATAGCAAGGAGCTTTTGATTGTGCACCTATTTTAGGAGCTTCGATGCATTTAATTTTCCTTACATTTTAGCTACATTTGAGGGTCATAAACTCATATCACTATAAGAATAAGCTAATTTACCTATGAAATATTTTCCCACAGACTTTTTTTGTGGAAAAAAAATTAATTAGCCATTGAAGATTTCCCACAGATTTATTTTTATGGAAATTTTTCACAAAATTTATTTGTGGAAAATTTTTTATAATTTTGTTTGTGAAAAAATTTTTCATTGATTTGTTTGTGGGAAATTTCGCATGGATTTTTTGTAGAAAATTTCGCATGGATTTTTTGTGGAAAATACTTCCTACTAACCTTTTACCTAGAAATTTGTGTTGGTGGGAAGTTTTTGTGTGAAAAATTGTATTTTCCATTGATTTTAAGTATTACTCACAAACTTGTTCCATTGAAAATAGGAATTTTTTTTTTTTGTAGTAAATAGTGTCCCAATTGCTACATTTAAGGAACTTTTGAAATCTAAAATATATTGTTAGTTTTTCTAGCCATGGGGTTGGGTGTTTCTTCTCCTTTGGGTGTCTTATCTTGAGCTTTTGTTCAAGTGGTGACCCACACCACTTATCTTTCTCCCCAAGTGGTGTGATTGACACCATTCCCCTCCCCATTTTTGTACTCTCTTTCAATCCATTTATCTTCCATCTTCCTCTTTATTACTTTATGCACTTTATATGTTTGTTTAGTTTTCAGCACTTTAATTCTTTACTTTGCAACACTGTATTTTGATTGTCATCTTCTATTCTCCCTCTTAGAGTCTTTGGAAGTGAACCTTCACACTAAGATAACACCTCTAGTTATCTTCGTATCCAGTGGAGATCCTCCTTAAGCTTTCTTTCTAATAATCCATTAATCAAACACTTGAAACTCAATGTCTAAAATCAATTCTATATCATTTGATATTAGAGCTAGTTACTTTCCTGTTTTCTTATGTTTTGATGCAACTAACCCTCAATTTTATTATTGGATTTGTTCTTTATTGTGCCTCCATGTTTCACTTAATTCTCATTGGAGCTGTAGTTTTTTGTGAGTAAAATATTGGTGCAACAATCTAGTGGCGACCTGGTTCAGTAGTGTGGGAAACGTGTCCAAAAGTGTTTAAAATTCTAGGCCAGTTTTTGTTACAGAATTTAGTGCATTTTTAAAGGAGGTGCAGTGTCCATTTATGAGTATTTCTAAGCTATTTTGAGCTAGTTGTTTGCATTGAGTATCATTTGGTATTTTTCTTTCCTTTGTCATTTAGAGTCTCTTTGTATTTTCCTACCTTTGCTTGAATCATATGTCATAATTTTCCTTTAAATTTTCTTTCCTTTGTTTATATTATTGAACATGTTTGATAAAATATTTAAGTGAAGATTACATGATTTGAATTGATAAGTTGAAACTGAATATAGGAGTTAAGTGCATTATATTCATACTAATTCTTACAAGTTGTGTATTTGAGTTTAAGAGTCTTAAAAGTTGAAGGAAATCATTTGATTAATCAAGAGTGTTGGTAAAGATACTCAAATATGGAAAAACAAAGAAAAAATGATAGTTATCAAAAAGTTTGCTTGATTCTTGGACTTGGACGCACAAATTAAATTTTTAAAGCATGATTATGACAAAATTAGCATCAATATTATAGGTTCCTAGTCTTTTTTTCATGTGATTAAAACTGAACTTTTCTTTTACATGTTTAATTGATTTTTTTAGAGTCTTCTTGAATTTTTTTTCTCTTTGTCATCTTCTAACTTTTGCCAAAATCTATTCTATTTTTTGAGTTATTTTTCTTGTTTTCTTACCTTTTTCTTTCTTGTTTACAAAAAAAATCTTAAGTTTTATCTTTACTAGTTTTCTCTTCTTGATTTTCTTTTAGTGATATTTGTTGTTTTTTTACTACTTGTTCCTTACTCAAGATAATTGAAACTTTTAGAAGATTAAACACTTGAGAACACATGGGAGTGAGAGTGATCAATACTTAATTGTTATTGGTGAGAAGACCAAACACTTTTAGTGAGAGATTTGTGTCTACTAATCCTTATTTCTAATTGTTTCTTTATTGTTTTTTTGTTTATTGTTTAGGTACAATGTCCAACATTTCATCCCCACCCATCTTCCCTTCAAGAGCTTTTAAGATTAGCGAGGAGATGGAGGCACAAATTAAGAGGCAAGATGAACTACCTCTGGTGGAGCTCCTTAGAGAAATGAAGTTGTCTAGATAATAAAATTAAAGAAACTTAAGGGAGGAAATCCAAAAGTTGAAAAGGGAAAAAGAAGAGTGGAATAGAAGGAGATCCCACTCTCCATGTGATTTCCACCATGAAGATGAAGAGGTTCCATGGTACTAGGAGGATGCACCATCATTCTCCAAAGAAGCCAAATCTTAATGTGAAGAAGTAACCACACATTTATTTTTTTGTGGGTGAATATTATGTAGGTGAAGAAGTAAGGTTATGAGAACTCGAGTTATACTGGTTCACCCTAAACTCTTTGACTACGTCAAGTTCTCCTTTAAGAAACTCTTAAAGGGTTCCACTATTCGAAACGAGTACACAATGTCACTCCTGACTACAATGAGTACACTAAGCCACTCCTGGCTACGACGAGTACACTAAGCCACTCTTGGCTATGACAAGTACATTAAGCCACTCTTAGCTATCTTGTTATAATCTCCCCCTGAGACTAAGAACTACGAGTATTCTTAACTGTCACTTTTAGCTACAAAGAGAATAATGTTTGAGTAAAGATTATAGGAAAACTCTCACAGAGAGGGTATACAATAAGATGCTCCTGACTGAGACTTTAACTTCACTATGGAAGAATATAACAATGACTTTCTCTCTAAACTTTCTAACAGCTTGTATATGATTGTAATTATTGTAATTGTTGTGTTGTGGTTGATGCTTTTTGCCTTTATCATCCTCTGCTTTTATAGGCTTTCAAAAATATGATCATTGTAGAAAAATCTTCATCTTTAATATTCTTAAGATATTTTGATGATAATCTTCTAATATCTTGATGTGTTAGATTATTAAGATTTTTCTCTCAATAATACTTCTTTGGAAACTCTTGATATGATGATACCTATAAAAAGGAAATACAGTACAAATATGAAATATATATTTTTTATAACAGACAAAATATTTCCTTTTATTTACGAGATGATATATTTGATTATTTTGAATAAGAGAGATTTAATCTTCATATAATTCATAATATAATTTTATATCATATTACGAGATAATGTATTAATTATATTGGATTATATATTTATACTACATTTCAAAATATATTTAATTCTATAACTTCTTATTTAAATCTGCATATAATATTTCATTTTATTCTTTCAAATAATATTTCAATACTTGATTTTCATTATACGATATATTGTTCTTATATATTTATAGAATGTTATATAAGGGACATTTCATTTAGCGTTATTACTAATTATAAGATAATTATTTTATAAACATTTTTCTATCAACTTTTGATTTATTCAAAACTTATTTTTATTTATTATCATCAAAACATATTGTATGCGTGTTATCCAATAGACCGTCCGGGTTCTAACAGAAACAATACATATTTTACTAGGTAGGGCATGACAATTTGACAAACAAACTTTTCATGATGGCTATACCAATAGATTTTCTTTCAACTTCCAAGGGTGCAAGATTACATTAAAACCTCTCTCTCCTCGAAAGGTTCTTGAGAAACGATTAAAAATAAAAAAAGAAAAGAAAAAAAAAGAAAAGAAGAAAATAAAGTAGAAAAAAGGAAAGCACCTAAAGATTTAAAGAAAAATGTTATGATCTCTCACAAAGGGATTAAGAAGGTGATATTTGCTCAAAAAAATATAATTGAATCTTACCCTTCTATAGGGTTATCTCCTACTTTCCATGCCAAAACCTCTAGTTGTTCTTAAGGCATAAAATCAGTCTTAGATGATTTCAAGGATGTTTTCTAAAACCCTCCGAAGGATTTATATCCTCTAAAGGGAACAAAAATTGACTTAAATCCTAAATCATCTTTGCCTAATAGGCTTACCGAGAAAAACAACTCAAAGAAATCTAACGAGATTAAAAAATATTTTGACCTCCTTCCTCTTAACACTCATGTTGCTTGGAATAGAAATAATGTTTTGCGAAAACCTAAAGAGTTGCATTCCAAGGATAAAGGTAAGATTGAGAGAAAGATTGGTCAAATAAAGGGATGTGCCAACCAAGGAGGGAAATGACTCATTTATTTTTTTCCTACTAAAAATTTCTCTCTCTATATATAATAACCAAAAGAAATGTCAAGTTTTATTTTCAACATTAACTAGCTTTCATAGCTCAGTTGGTTAGAGCACCCGTTTAGTAAGCGGGAGGTCTTGAGTTCAACTCTCAATGAAAGCATGTATTTTTTTTTCTTTTTTTTCTCTTGCATTTTAGTTTCATTTAAGGGTCATAAACTCCTATAAATAGGGTCTCAATTGCTACATGTAGGGAACTTTTGAAATATGAAATGTATTGTGAGTTTTTCCCACCTTGTGCTTGGGTGTTTCTTCTCCTTTGGGTGTCTTATCTTGAACTTTGGCTCTAGTGGTGACACTCACTACTTATCTAGTTCTCCCCCCAAATGGCATGATTGACATCATCCCCTTCCTCATTTTTGTGTTCTCTTTCAATCCATTTATCTTCCATCTTTCTCTTTATTACTTTATGCACTCTATATGTTTGCTTATTTTCCAGTACTTTAATTCTTTACTTTCCAACACTCTATTTTGATTGTCATATTCTCTTTTTTCTCTTGGACCCTTTGAAAATGAACATTCACACTTAGATAACACCTCTAGCTTCGTGTCTAGTCGGGATCCTCCTTAGGCTTTCTTTCTAATAATTCATTATTCAAACACTTAAAACTCAATCTCTAAAATCAATTCTATATCACCCCATATTCCTTCACTCAGCCATTAAAACTTATATGGCTTAGCAGGAGGGATGGATAAACCAAATTTCTCCAAAAATTTATTGTTGGTTACATTAGTGCAACTCCTTCCATAAATTATAAAGGTACACGATTTATCATTTATTAAATACTTAGTGTAAAAAATATTTTCTGTTTAGATATCACCAAAATTCTTAAAAACTTGACCTAAAAAATACCTAATAAGTAATTAATCTCCTTCGTATGGAGGATTATACACATTTTCACCTTTGGATTGCGAAAAAATAAACGTACAAGAATTAAGAAAATTAAAGGAAGAAAAGTATTCATTCCTAATATAATTATCATCTACCATACTCATAACTCAAATTTTGTATTCATATTTATAAGATTATTATATTTTTAAAATAATTTTTAGATATTTTATTCTCTGCAATTTTACATTTTTGTGTTATTAGTAATATATTGGACTTTATTTTGTGTAAATATTTTAATTTCATATTTTTAACTAATCTAATATTCGTGTACTCTTTTAACGATAAACTTTTTTAAAAATATTATATTTGATTTATTTTTTTGAATTAGAATTTTAACATTGAAGAATTGGAAACAGATATATAATTTGCTACATTCTAGTTATTATTTTATATGATCTATGATTTGTTAAAGTTTAGTCAAATTTATTATATTTTCCATGAAGAATTAGAGTTTGTAATTGGATTTATATCATAAATTTAGATCCATCAATTTATCACTAATCAGAGGTTAATTATAGGAAAAAGTCTTCCCAGCCAGTTGGGAATTTCACTCTAGTCATAACACCTTCCATGCCCAATAGATTTCAAAGAAAAAATGATAACACTATTTAAGTTGTTGGAATAAAAATTTCAAAGTCTCAATTTTTTTTTATACTTTCTCAAATATCATAACGAAAGTATGACTATATACAGTAGACAATATAAAGAAGAACATATATACAACTTTTTATGCAACAATATAGCATATCAATAAACAATACAATTTTTTATTTCAACATTCAACATATTCAACAATAGATTTTATTTGAAAACTATAAATGAAATAAAATAACATAAAATAGTAGTAGGTTAACATAGTTACTTATCTTATCTTAGTGGCACAAGATGTGAGTGTACGTGAGTTAAGAGATTAATAGAATTGGACATTAAACCTAACTCATTTTATAAAATCGGCTTAATAAAATGAGATTTGTATCTATTTTATATACATTAATTTGATTTATTTTTAATCGATATGAGATCTCTAACACATCTCTCTTGTGAGAGCCCAATTTTGAGTAAATTCTAAGCTCAATTATTTAAAAAGGAGAGAGATTATAAATAGTTTATTTAACCCTAATCCTCTCATTTTTCACTCTTATTTTTAGAAAATCCTAATTTTTTTCCCTCAAATTCATCTCAATTCTAAGAATTCTCTTTCAATTATTATCTCTTTAAAAATCCAAGAACACCAGGGGAAAGAGCGTGAAGAGTAGATTAACTATATCCGAATAAAATTTTATTTTGAGATCCTTTAAAGATAAGGGAAGCTAATTAAACAAAATTATTCATGATTTATTAAATTCTTATGTGTTTATGCGTTATTATGTGAGATTTATGATAATTATATTGATTATTATATTTGAAAATGTAAATTGGGTTTCGCTTTGAGATTGCGACCCTATTTCAGCTTGATTGTATTTCGAATTTCGAAAAGTGTTCTTCATGAAAATTGTAGGTCTAGGTGTTATCTAACTCCTGAATTTTATTTCACCTAAAAAGGATAAGTATAACTCAAGATATGATTTTTTTGTAATTAAAGGTCAAGCTGTCATGAAAATTATTCGCTTTGAAATTACGAACCCCTTTTAGGATGTTTTGGTTACGAATTTGGGAAAGTTTTATTCATAAAAGTTTTAGCCCTAGATGTTAGCTAATCAATGACTTTTATTTCACATAAAAATAATGTGTAAAACATAAGATATGAATTTTTGAGTGATTAAAGGTCATGCTATGAGGATGAGCGAAACGTTTTCGAAAGTATTTTTACTTGAGCGAAAGTTTATTAATTTTGGATAATCACTCATGTTCTAATTTGTATTAAAAGAGTATATATATGTGAAATGTGATAAAATGTTATAAGATATTTATTATATAATTAAACTATTTAGTTATGTGATGTGTGATTTGGTGATGTAATATGATTGGAATTGGATTGTGAAATGAGACTGGTGATGTGATGTTGTGAATTATGTTTGTGATTTGTAACTTAGGTCACAAGGAATTGTGATGGCAAAGGTGCCAAGGAATTTGTTATGGCAGGGAGCCAAAGTAAATAAAAATGACATTGATTGATGTTAATGAGATTGATTTAATATGATTTTTGGATTGGTTGTGTCTGTTTTTGTGTGTAAGCCAGATAGTTACCACGGGGTATTATTTGGTATAGCTTTAGTGTACTTATGGAAATCTAGAGATATCAAATGGGGTATCTAGACTTCTAATGGTATTCTAGCCATGTAGACAAGAGTACCATGTGGTGAGAGGTCGATGAAGACTTCTACTGCATTTATCACTAGGTGGATTGAGCCATCAGTTCTTTGATATGTGTATGTAGGGGTTACTCTGATGTGTCGGTACCAGAAAAAGGGAATAGGTAGGGTAATCTGGAGGTGAAAAAGACTCTTAGGGTTCGTCTATTGCCCGGTAACCAAGGAAACATATTCAAGTGCTAGCCTTAGAGGTCAAGAATTCCATATAATTTTCCGGAAGAGTCTGTCTAGAATATTAGGTGTTGTGAATGAGTGGGTGTGATGAATGTGTGTGATTGAGAATGACTATGATGGTTTGAATATTTGAATACATTTAGATAAATGATTGTGAGGATGAAATTATGAATTATATATATTTTGATTGGTTTTGTTTACATTAACTTATCCTTTCTGTTTATGTTTGTGGTTTTGTTGATACTGCGATGATCATGTCTTGACACGGAAGCAGATAGCAATGCAGGTGAAAGCTAAACAATAGCTTCAAGTTTTGCCTAAGGGAGAATTAATTCTATGCTGATGAATAATTTCACGAAACTTTTGTAAAGACTTTATTTTGAAGTGAAATTTTATATATTCAGATGTTTCATGTTATATGATGTTTTGGAAATTATTAATAATGTATTGATAGATTTTTATTCTACTATAAAAATAAAATATGTATATTTTTGGTTCGTTACATTTCTCATATCGAAACGTTTCAACTTGAACATGGACTGACACCCAGATACTCACAATGTCAAAGAGAGCATATAAAGGAGGGAGAGAGTGAGATCAAGAAGGAGAATGTGAGAGAGCGAGAGCATAATTGTAAAACAATACAATGAAAATACCATTCATATGGACAAGTGCCCCACGATGATCAAAATTCAAAGCACAATGTTGATATGGAGAAGAGGGCAACGACAACAATACTGTCACTACATAAAATTGTTTATTCTAAGGGTATTCAGAACCGAACCGATTCAAAAAAAAATCGAAAATCGATCCAAAAAACCGCAAACTGATTAAAACCTCAAGTTTTTGGACTACTTTGGATTTTTTTTTCAGAACCGCGCAGTTCGGTTCGGTTTACAGTTTGATATTTCAAAATCGAACCGAACCAAACAAAACCGCAATTATTAAATAATATTATATTTATTTTTAATTTTATTTTGCAAAGAAAACCTACTCTTATCTGTTACAACTTTCATTTTGTTAGACGCATCTTAGGGATCCTTACTTTAAACTCCTTTATTCTGATTTTATTATCTCATCATTAACTCTTATTCAAATCTATTTTCACCACACCATTTCACCTTCTATTTAATCATTCTTTTTATCACAAACGGTAAGTTTTTTTTATTTCATTCACTCATTAATATGTTTCCTTTCTTATTCTTTCCTCTTTCATTTTTCATATTTTGATTTTAATTCCACATCAATTTGTCTTATGATTCATCTTCGATTTTCATTGAATAAATGTTCTATTATTTTCTGATTTTATTTTAGGGTTTAGTACTTAGGGTTCTCTGTTTCAATTTAGGGTTTAGGGTTCTTATTTCAATTAGTTTCGTTTTTATTAGGGTTATTTTTTTTAGTAATATTCATATGTTGCAGCTTATATTTTGTTAAATGCAATCTACTTTTAAGTTTTTAGATTTTATTTTCCTACTAAGATCATTTATAAACTAATACGGTAGCCATATGAAATCTAGTCGCTGTTATATTTTTATTAGTTTATTATTTAAAAAGATAAAAATAGTCAATTATTAATAAATAAAATAAAATTAAAAATTAAAAAAAAACTGCAAAAACCGATCCAAACCAAACCGTTAAAATTGGTTTGGATTGGTTTGAATTTTTTTTTTAGTTTAAACCGAACCAAACCAAACCGCAAATAATTTTTATATTTGGTTCGTTTATTTTAGCGAAAAACCAAACCAAATCGCATCGCGAACACCCTTAATTTATTCATAAAATATATTTTATAAATTTTTTTTATAAAAAAAAAATTAATTATTCATTAAATATTTCTTATAAATTTATTTTTATAAAAAATTTTCATAAATTTATTTATAAGAAATTTTCTATAAATTTTGAAAAAAAAATTCATTGATTTATTTGTGAAAAAAATTTCATAAATTTTTTGTGAAAAATAATGAAAATAATTTTCTACTAATTTTTTTAGTTATAAATTTATGGTGGTGAAAAGTTTGTGAAAGATTTATGAAAAAAATTATATTTTTTATTGATTTAAGTATTATTAAAAACTTATTTTATAAAAAATATGAGTTTTTTTGTATTGTGTTATAAAATGGAAAAGTAATCAAAATTATTTTATAAAAATTTATGGGATTTTTTAAAATGGGAAATTTTGGCAGGATAAAAAATAAAAGTGAAGAAAACATTTTTATTGTATTAATATATTAATAAAATAAAAAGTTCAATCATATTATCATGGATTTGGTGACTAATTTTTTGTAAATAGAAATTTGATTACTAAACCGATCATTGATTTAGAAAAAACAAAATTCATCACTTATATTGTTAAATAATAGATATAGTATCACCCATGTAACATGGACTCCATATCAATTCATATATACTACATTGATTCCTTTAAAAATCATTATATGTTAGATATTTTCTCAATTATTCAATAATTGATATGGAAGTTTTTCCACTATTAAAAAATATCATTACATTTATATTCATATTAGCTTCGAGTTAATTGATATTATTGGCACAATGTGAACAAAAAATTCATACTTACTAATATTACGATAGGGAGAAAAAACAATGTATTTGAACATCTATACACGAACCATTTATTAACAATTTTTTCCGTTCAGTACATACAAAACATGCAACAAGAAAATCATTCCCAGAAAACAAACATCACATATTATACCACAAAACTTTCAATAAACTTGTCATATTTCTAAACTTTTTTTTTGCTGGATAGACAAGTTTCATCCCAAAGAGACTCACAATGTTTTATACACCTTGAACTCGTGAATAGTTACAAACATATTATTTATTAGATTGAAAGCTATTATTATATATATCATCACATCTATAAAGCCTCAAAATTGTTTAATACTTTGCTAATATATGTTATTAAAATTGATATAATGTACATTTTAAAAATATAAAACAAATATCTTTATTTTTCTTCAAATTTTGATTAAAATTAGCACAAACAATTAAACTAATATACAGTTAATCAATATAATGTGACATGATTAGTAGATAATCCATCATGTAAGATATATAATATTTTTAACATTTTTACCTAACAAAACTTGAATGTTCTTCTACTACTTTACACAAAATCTGAAATAAGCCTTCGAAAAGTGGTAGTATATTTGCATTACTATAAACCATTTTAGTAACACCAATAAGCATTTTGAATTAGTAGTGGGAGAGGATAACAAGATTTAAGAAAAGAAGTAATTAAAAGAGTGAGGACCACCATTGAGTAGAAGCCGAAACCAATGAAAAGAGAATCCCAATATATTTGATAATCATGGAGAGAGACAGACTCAAGTGTCATGATGATGAAAAAAGAAGAAGAAAAAGCATTTTTATTTTCTATATATTCCTCAAACATGCACTAATCCACTAGCACAGAACAAAATAAAAAAGATGCAGAAGAGATGAAATTGCATCCAGATACTATAACTGTACCAAGCAATATAAGCAAGTCAATTATACTTAAACTCTATGATATAATACTCTGGTTTTCATAAATACTTTCAAAAGTATTCTACTATAATAGTCATAATTCATCCCATTATTCAGCATGTTGATGTATTCACACAAGCATACACTGACTCGAGTACATTATGAGTTTATGCAAACAATATGTTATATTTTATATACATAGATACTTATGTTAATGAATGCAATCAATTTGTCATCAATGGATCATATTATTGTTAATATAGTATATATACTTTAAGAAGAGGTATTTACTTATTTTAAAAATAAAAACTAGATATTTATTCTTAAATTTTTACTATTTATACTTTTTTTAATTTAAAAACATATAATACTAACTTATTATTACAAAAAATAAATTTTTAATTCTTATTCTTATAATAAGTGGAACTCCTCATATTTTAATATATAGATCCATAATATCTTTATATTAATAATTGAATTTTGTTAAACAATTTATATAGCTGAAAAAAAAAAGGACTAATTAACAGTTATTATACAATGTGAAACAATATATATTTGTCCAGTATACATTTCACTTCTCGATCTTACAGAATTTAGTGAGAGAATATAAGAAATAAGCCAAACTCATTTCCTTATTAAAGAATTACTATTTTTAAGGATGTTGCTGAATGCATTAGTTTAAGTTTGTTGTACTGCTTAACAAAAATGAAATGAACACAGTTCATCTGTGTTTTTATCAAGTCTAACAAAACAACATACTTTTCGATATATAAATAGTTTTTTGTCTTTGAGTCTAAAGAATCCTGGAACATGTTACTCTACTGGAAACATGAGAAAATAGTGCCAACGAAGAACCACAAGATAACATATGGCTTGTACGGATGGAAGGAGCTCCCAGTTGAACCAATCCTCAGTTGGCCTTTTAGTTGTATTGTCTGTGTTTGAAAGAAAAAAACACTAAAATAAATAAACAATTGCTATAGCATTCAAAATTAAAGAGTAATAATATATATTCTTATTTACTCACTTTAAACATGAGTTTATTTTAAAGTAGCCTTATCCCAAGACTAAACCTTAAACGTTAATGAAGTGTTTTAGAGTCCAGAGTAGCCCTAAGGCTGTTCTTTTTTAATGTCACGATACATATGCGAAGAACCACCACGCATCCAAATTTAGAAGCTGGATAGAAACTAACTCATATATACCTAGCTTCAAAATGATTTCATTTAGAGTATTCAAACCAAATATGCAGACACAACCCCATTAACACATTCATACGGAGACAATGGAAACGTAAAATCTCGTTAATCTGTAGTGTGTGAAAAAAAGACCAAGTTGGCTTTTCCACTTTCCAAATAGCTGAGAAAGAAGTATATATATCTTCAGGAGATTATCTACAATTAAAACCAAGAAACTACAGTGGACAGATTTGTTCTTTTTACATGTAGAATATACAGAATATACATTTCACCTTTTGTTTATTGCATATGCTTATCATCTTTTGTAACTGAACAAAAGGTGCAGTGTGGGAAATACGAAAATGCAACGTATGTTACCATTGAGCAATCGTGGTAGCTTGCCCAGAAAACTCATTCAGGGATATATATTTAGTTGCAGCAATTAGTCTAAACCACCTATCCTCTGTATGCGCCTTTGTGCCTCTACTGAGGGATTTATTTCAGAGGAATATATATATAAGAGAGTTCTCCCTACATGGTTTCAGAACTTAATTAATCTGTTATTTTGGAATGGTTGAAGTGCAATCAGTTACTTTGGTTACTCCTTAACTTTCTGAGACTAATTGAGAACGAACCCATCACTCACCTTAGATTCATTCGACATGTTTCAATGAGAATACGAACACACTAGGGTTTTCAAATAAACAGACCTTAAGTTAAAAGAAAGGGTTAGTCAATCAAAACGTAGTAAATCAATGTTTCAATTTCTGTTGAAAAAAGATATTCACATTCATATTTAAGATAACTTCTGAAGAATATATGTGGGGGGGAAAATGGAAACATACCCTTAGTAATGTTCCATATATTTCACACCAAACGTGTTGTGTTTAAGGAACTAAGAATATCATGAAGTTATCTAGAGACAGTATTTATTTTATCAAAATTTAGGATAAGTGCTAGGAACAAACCAATTTATAGCTCTCATAGTCTCATACAAAACCCGAGAGTTTTTCTGACACAATTACGCGCCATGATTCTACTTAACATGATTAAACTAGATTAAAGACAATAAGAGAGTGACCTTCGATTCCAATTATATAATATCAACATTTCTATGCTTTCCTAGCTTATTTACGCAACAGAGTATATATAGTGCTTGCTTCACAATAGGCAGCAGCAGCAATTCAAAATTGATAAACTTGTCTTCACCAGTTTTTTCATGAATGTGATCGAGTACTGTATCCAAAAGCCACCGAATGTAGGTCCTCCACTTCATGAAAACCCCACGTCCTCCTGTTTGTTTGCATGTCATAGGACATGGAGTAGCTATTAGAACTCTCGTCAAAGCTAGAAAAGGAGCTGTTTTCTTCCATGGCACCTGAATTTTCATAATTAAGGCCAATAGGGTTTAGATCTTCCATGAGAGCATTGTTCCCATAATGTTTTTGTGTTGATAAATTAGTACACATGTTAGGAAGAAATTCTGGCCCCAGGTTGAAATTTTCCACCTGAAACCAACTTTGAAGATCTTGGGGTAAAGCAGCTGAAGATTTTTCAAATAATTTTTCACTAGGGTTTTCATTGGCAGAGGCATTGAGACAGCTCTGGGCTGCTTGTTCCTTGAGATAAGCCAGCTGTGCTTGTAAATTGACCACCTATACACAAAGAATATCAAATTAAGCAAAAGTGCATATGCACCTGTGTATCTAATTTATAGTACAAATTTAGCACATATGTTGGCTGGCTAGGGCTTTCAATTATGAGTAAATTGTGAGATATATAGGGAAATGAACCTGTTGCTGGAGTGCAAAAATATGGGAGACACAGCCATAAATTGGATCCTGAAGTCTGGCTTGAGCTTCATATGAGATTGTGACTGCAGCTTCACAACGATCATTCACAGGGAGGTGAGCAAGGAGCTTTGAGACATTGCTTGCACCAAAGACCTTATGAATGGCTGCAAAATGAGTAGCACCTTGCTCATGGCAAAAGTAAGGTGCAAAAACACAACCTCTCACACATTTTCTTCTCAAGAATTTGCAGGCTCCACAAGGAGATCCTGAACCAGTCATCTTGGACTTTTTAATTGGAGTTTGAGGATTCTAATTTGGAATTGTTTCTGGCTCTATTATCTCTTCAGCTTTGTGCTGATGATCATGATCATTTATCACCATCTTTATATACACCGGAGGAAGAGGAAAGGATATAATAGATTAAGGAATAAATAATAACATTATGTTCCCTTAATGGCCTACACTGTTCATTATTTTTTCCTGTACAAAACGCTGCCATCCCCTATTCTAAATTTTTATTTTTATCCCGAAAATGAGATTCCATTCAGCATCCTTATACGACAAATGAGCTAGCGTTAACCAAACCCATTTTGTTTAATTGATGATTGGATCTATCTTCTCTTGTCCTTTCTCTCAATAATAATATGAATTGTTGCCTTATAATCAACTGATAGCCGCAAGTGCATATTTATTGGACTACTTAGTGTTATTCTTGACCGGAGAATATATCAGAATAGAATTAGAACCTGGTTAATAATTGTTTACTACTAATTAAAAACATGTTACAGCTTTACAGTACCTAATTTATAATTATTAATTCATGCAGTGTATGATTTCTCCCAAACTTTTGATTGAAATTCGGAAGCTTTTAGGATTATACATCTACCATTATACGACACAAGAATTAATTATTCTTACAAAGCCAAACTGTTACCACATTTTTTCCCCTTCCCATGTTTCGTAATGCAAGTATTAGTATATAATTTCGAATACTCAATCATCCATTTTTTTGTTAAAAAAACTTGAATCATTCCTTTAACAAGAGAGAAAACAACAAATTACAAGTTTGATGAATAGTAAGGGTACTCTCCCCAATATAGAATTTGACAGGATCTTCTTCTATGATCTTCTTGCAACTGGGGAGGGGTACCCCTGTACTGCATTTTTAATACAATTTGCTTTATACAAAAAAAAGTATTGTGATACCCTTCTGTAACAATATTTTAGTTTTACTGATAAAAAATAAGGGTCTCTCATTAGGTGTTCTAAGTTTTTTTGTACATCAAGATAGGGGTTTATGTATACTTGTTTCCATATTACAGTAGAAAAAAATAATATACACTTTGTAATAAACTCTATTTGGTTATAGACTACATTAAATTTTACAAATCAATGCATATGAGTCAATAGACAGAAAATGAAGCTAACACGATATTGCTAGTTGCTAGCTCTACTGCGCATTGGATCATTAACAAGAAAAAGAAAAAAAAACTGAAAGGCACGCTTAGCTAGGTTAATTCATCCATGATGGCACAAATTACCATATTTATGTAGTACTAGTTTTGGTAGCATTAATTAGAGTATGAGTTAACTATGATTAACAGCAGATATATTTCAGTTCAATGCTACTAATTTTAAACCTATAATTATCTGACAGACACTGTAAAGTTATACCAGGACAATTTGCCTCTTTGAGGGGCTCTCTGACAAACTAGTTGGGATTGGTGTCTTTCAATAAGCACTTATTGTTAACGTTGTGAATTGTAATGAGATTGGTGTATAGATTAAACACTTGATTGTCTAGTGATCAACATTTGCTGGTGGATTCTTCTTGTTACTAGAATAATAATTATCCTGTAGTACAGGTAATCTAAGCATAAAAGCAACTTAAAAAAAGATATAAAAGAGAAGAAGATTCCAACAATGAGTGAAACAAAAGATAGTGACACAAGTTTAGAGCACAAACTAGGCTAATTAAAAGAGAGAAGGAAGGAGTAAAAGAGAGAGAGAGAAGATTTTGTTGCCCTTTCAATACTTAGAATTTTTTAAGCCTGGAGGTCACGGTTTGTCTAGCAATACCGTATGATTGTCATTTAAGAAATGTTGATAACTTTCAATCACTTTCTTCTGTCTAGTATAGGCACCAACATGTAGACCTCACTCAAATGCCCAAATGAAAAAATGAGACCCCACACTCAACCCTAGCTAATTATAACACCCCAATAAAAAGCCACCAAATAAAATACAAATTTCTTGCAAAAGAAATTGTTTTTTGGGGTATGAGGGAGTTCGAGTTGGACAAATTAAACGGCCCTAATCTTATGTGTATGGTTCTTGTTCAAGTTCAGAATGCAACCAAACAATTAGGGAATTGCTATTTGCAAGAAAATAATAAAGGAAACATTTCTGTTCCATGAAAATGGCATGAGTGCTTTCCAAATTTGAAGGCCTCCACTATGATTTTTAAATAAGAGTTTTTTCTATTATTGATTGGTATATAGCTTTCTAAGTCTTTATTTTATATAGACTTATATGGGAGATTTCTAATAAGATGAAATTACAATATATTAGTGACTACAAATTATATCTTATTGAGTTGTTTTTTTTAAGATGTCTTAAGCTTAAAGTCTATTTTTAATATGGTATCAGATTCTATCATATCAAAATTGTTGGGTATATTGGATTACTAGGTCACTATTAAACTAATCATAAATTTTTAGTCTTATGTTCGAGTTTGGGGAGTCTCGACATGAGGAAGGTATGTTGAAAATCTTATATCGCCTAAAAATAAGATCAAATTAGGGTATATTAATAGATGCAAACCTCACTTCATGAGCAAACATCACCTCATTAAACTAGTTTTATGATAATGAGTTAAAATTAAAGTATATAAATATAAATGTATAATTTTAATTTTTATAAAATTTTAATTATAAATTTAGTTTTCATTTTCTTAAAATTGAGTAATTTTGGTTCAATATCATTAATATATCAATCAATTATTAATAGAAAATAATAACATTTATCAAAATAATATGTATTAAAATTAATTGTTGAATATAATTAACATACTTTATATGTTCTGGTAAAAAGTTAAATGATATATTTATAGGGGATCAAAATCATTTAATTTTAAAAAATTAAAGTTTTTATAGGATCAAAATTGTATATTTTTCAAATTACAAGAACAAACTGCAGTCAAGCTTTTATATATATATATATATATATATATATATATATATATAATTTGTGACTAACTTTAATTTCCTTTTCTTTCATTTATTAATCGGTTATGAATAGACACATGTTAAGTTAGAAAAAAATTGTGGGTCAACTGATGGTGATTTAACTACTATTAGAGGAGACATTATTTACTAAAAAAATAACGTTTCAGCATAATTTTTATTTATTTATTAACTATGTGTTTTAATTTCTTTTTATGAAAAAAAAAATAGATATAGCCATTAAACCATCCAAATAATATTTTGCCATGTTTATATTGCGTTTATATTTTGTTGACATTTACGTTAACAATATTGTTATTTCTGTTTGAACAAGTATATACTTCCGTTAATTTAATTTGAGGTAACTTTAGATAGTTATGATAATTAAATTATATTTATTAATTTATATTAATTTTATAATAAGATTATTTTTATTTAAATAAAATTTAATATTTAATAAGATTTTATGATGACTTAAGTTACCGAGAGAAATGGTAATTTATGTTATCAACTTTTGTTATTATACGTCTAACTAATAAAATAAAAAAAACTGAGACAAAAATTTATATATATATATATATATATATAATTTAAAAAATATTTAACTAAAATTATGATTACTGGTGAAAAAAAAATTCTGTCAGAAAATTTTATTACTAATTCGTTGATTTTTAAGTTTGATATTTATTAAATAAAATTTTTATTTCATATTTTGATTATAAAATTAAAACTATTAGATATCTTAATTTTAAAATATGTTTCATGAAATAAATTTGTAATTTTAGGTGACAAAATAAACTACTAATTTCAATGCAAGTTGCATGCTATTGGTGTGAAAAAAAATAACAGATTCAAGGGAATTCAAATTTTGTAAAAACATGATTTTTAGGACTTTTTAACATGTATTTGGAAACTAATTAAGTTTGTATCAAACCATAATCAAATTAAATTAAAATTATCCGTGTTTCATTCAGATTTAAAATTTAAAATTCAAATCTTATATTTTATGAACAGGTATGACTTAGCCTAATTTCTAACAAGGATAACTCAATAAACAAATATGTTAGTCGAAGACAATAAAAAAAATTCTGATTTATATTTTGATTAACAATTAGAACAATAAACTATCAAAATAAGATTTACAAGTTGTTATTATAAAATTATAAAAAAAATGTATTGTTATGGAAAGTTTACTCAGTTAGCAAAGGTAAAGGTAAAAAAGGTAAAAAAGGTAAAAAAAAAAATTTATTATCAGTGAACCTTCTTATTATAAAAAAAGTAAAAAAAAAAAAATTATAAATAGTAAGTCATTGTTATATATGAAATTCCATTTTTAACTGGAGTTGAGTAGTGGAATTTATCGTGTCTAGATAATATAAGGGTAAAAAAGAAAAACAAAAATTATCTTAAAATATTGGGTGATAGTATAAACATGTATGTAATATTATTTTTTATTTTAAAACTAATATATTAAAAATAAATGTAAATACAATGTCTGAATAATAAAATAGTTGTATAAATAAT
Organism: Macrotyloma uniflorum; assembly: GCA_016859785.1. Taxonomy (NCBI): domain Eukaryota; kingdom Viridiplantae; phylum Streptophyta; class Magnoliopsida; order Fabales; family Fabaceae; genus Macrotyloma; species Macrotyloma uniflorum. Next base: position 867,420 of record BDMB01000077.1, on the reverse strand, counting down.
ACACTTCCTTTATATATATATATATAAAAAAAGCAAGAAGCATTAAGAAATTATTATATTTTTTTGAAGTCCCCACTAAATTCTAAATTCTGAAGGCATATGGTAGTCCTAATCCAAGTGCACACGTGAATTCAAAATGATTGACTTAATACACTATACTTTTTAGTTCATTTTTGTTTTGATTTATTTTTCTTGTACCCTCCACATCACATGACCCTGAATGAAGTGAATGATTAAGAAATTAAATGCAATTAGGTTTAATGTATTAGTTGATTATAGTAATGGGAAACACCCAGAAAGGAGAAAGGAGAAAGGAGAATGATAAATTTTTAAAAGAGGAATTAATAATTGCTTTATATCCGTTGAAGAAAAATGAATTGTCAAAGAAACATCTTAACATGCAATTCCAATATATAAAATGGCGAGCAGGTTTTAGAATCCAATCATCTACTTCTTCCTGTACGAATTTGTCGGTACTCTTTCACAAAACAAACAAACATTATTAATTCGGTTATTCTTCGATTTACGAATGATGCCACACGTATTGGTATGTTTTTTAGTTCATACATGGTGTCCCACCACCACCATGTTTTTCTTTCGATGCTAAACTCAGAGAAAGTGCAATGCATGTTCCTCTCTTCCCTTCCATTAAAAAACAAAGAAAAAGGTACGGAAAATTGCATAATTTTGAGCACATGAGTAAAGCTCGATTCTGTTTCTGTTTATTTCATATACTGGAAAGAAAGAAAATGGATACACTTTACAGCTGAACATGTCCTTCAATTAATGTTCTTCCAATATTAATTCCAAGACAAACCCCTTTTTAGTGTCCAGAGAAGCATCCATATCCTCACTTCTTCCCTACCCCTAATTCTTAATTCACATAATCCACTTCATATTTCTTAATCTCTATCTCTAAAATAATCAAAACTGTTATTTATAATATATATATTTATTTTGAGTGATAGGCTGAGAATGGATAATGAGATGGATATATTTTTATTTAAATAATTCTAAATAAATCAATAATAATTTAACTGAAATTTATATTTATTTAATATATTTTAATTTGATTATATAATTAAAATATATTAAAATATATGAAACTTTTAACATATTTTTACGTATTAAGATTTTTTTAAGTAAAATGTGAGAATCGTGGATAATTTGATAATAATTTAACAGAAATTAATCAGATAAATTTAATTATCTTATTATTAAGATAGACTTTAATACCATAATAGTTTATGAAATAAGATTTATAATTATTTAATATTTAATATTTAATATTTAATTTTCTATATATTTTTATTCAATTATATTTTGTAATTATTTTTTATAATTTTAATACTAATTTTTATTAATATATTTATTATTATTGATTAAAAAAAATAATTATTTAATATATTCTAATTTGATCAATATAATATAAAATTTTGATAAAATTCTTAAACCTATTCTATATTTTTGAATGGACATACAATCATCCATTATTTTAAAAATTAAGTAGTCTTATGATTATTTCATAATACTCTTAAATATCATCAAATAATATATTTTTAATTAAATAATATTATAATTTTAAATAATTATCACTTCATCCCCTCTTGCTTCCCATGCGACTCTACAAATATAATTTTTCACACTACTAGCTTAAATTACAATCAACCTCATTTAAGAAGAAGAAAAATAATTAGAGAAAAAAAAACATGTGTTGGGTTATGCCTAAATATCAACGAACAACAAAATTTGAATCAACGTGTCACATCCCTTATGAATATATATATATATATATATATATATATATATATAATATTATAGTGTTATTCATATTTTCAATGTTAATAATTTGATCTTTTTAATGTAGATTATAGAATTTATGATTAAATTCTTTTTAAGAAGACGATAATGATGAAGACTTTAGGAGAGCATTCAAATTTCAAGGATTAACTACAAGATCCATAAATAAAAAGAGTTAACTTTGAAAGTGAAAATTATAAATGCAAAATCTTGTACAAAATTATTATTATCCATTCAATTATATGAATCATTCAAGTTTTTTAAAACTAAATAAATATTAAGATAGTACATAATAAACTGCATAAATTATGACAAATACTTTTTTTGCTAACTTTTATCAGGGTCAGCAAGGGAACCAGACCACTGTTTTCAAAATTTTAGTATTTATTTTATTATTATTATTATTATTATTATTATTAAAATAATAATTTATTTTTTATAATATTATTTCTTAATATTAAAAATAAATAATTTTTTTTTACTCTATTTATTATATTTTTATCTCTTATATAATAAAATAATTATTTTTTACACTTTTTTTTGTAATAATAAAAATAATAAATTTTTAAAAAAATTAAAGATTGATAAAAAATATTTTTAAAATAATAATTTTATAATTAATAATATTAAATAAAATGTATTAATATATATTTTTATATTTATAAAAAATTAAGTATTTATTTGAAAGAATTATATAATAAATAATAAATTTATATAAGAAATTAATTATAAATTTAAATCAATATAAAATTATAATAAAATTTCTCAATCGATACTTAATTCATCATGTTATCTCATAATATACTATAAAATTATATAATAAATTTATATATAAATTAAATATAAATTATTTTTTTAATATAAATAATTAAATATATAATTTTGAAAAATAAAATTAAATATATCAGAATAATTTTTTTATCAATATTAAATATATTAGAGGATTATAAAGAATTAAAAATTAAAATATAAAAATTTTAAAAATAAAAAACATATCTTCAATATTTTTTAATAAAAAAAATAAGGTAAGATTTTTTTTTCTATTATAATATTATTGTAATCTGTGTAATAAGAAATAAGAAATATAGATATAATTTTTGTTATCTCTTATCAATTAAATAATTTTTTTAATATTTTATGATATTTTATTTTAAAAAGTAAAATAAAATTTTAAAAATATTTTTAAAAAATTATAGATTCATTATTTTTAAAGAAAAAAAATAATGGATACAACTAAAAAAATTAAACATAAAAAAATTGATTTTAATACTTTAATACATGATTTTAAAATTATTTATAATTTTATTACTATTTTATAAATATTTTATAAATATGTATTTTGTTGATTTAAAGATTATATTTATCTAATCTATATAAAATTTAATATATATATATATATATATATATATATATAATCTTTTATTTAAAATTCTTATCTTATATGGATAAAGCAGGATAAAGTACATTTTTTACAATTAATTTAATACTCATAAAAATAAGATTAGATGAAATTAAATTAAACTTATAATACTTAAATATAATTTTATGAATGAGTTTTGTAAAAGATAATTATATAAAGCAACAAATATATCCTAATAAATACAGCAGTGATATAATGTCAAAGGCTTACAAAACAGATCTGATAAAAAAATTCACAAAATGGGTAAGCTAGACTAATAAAGTTGTATAATAAAATAAATCATTTTTTATTTTATTTATTTATTTTGTCATATTTAAGTTGTATTAACTTATAAGCAAATAAATTAGTTTATTTTATAAAATCATAATTATATATTTTTTAAAATATTATTTTATTAAAACATATATATGTTATAATTTATATATTGAATTATTATTTATGAAATTGAAATTAATTTTATTAGTATAAATTAAATTTAAATATGTATATATATATTAATTTTTATTTATAATTTTATTTTTAAAATAATCAAAATAATTTATTAATCTATTATCCAATATAAGATAAAATAAATTAAAAAAATAATCCATATAAAATATGAATAAGACCGAACCAACACACCTTTAAAATAGTTTATTAGACAAGATAAACCAGCACAATTCATACTCTATTATCTTATGTGCCAATTATTTATTAATTTTCTTTTTTAAATCTTATATTATTTAAATATAAAATTTATATTAGTTGAATATAAACTTATTTTATAAATTATTTATGAATTAATTTTACGATAATAAATTTGATTTAAAATTTATTTTTAATATAATATTCGTAGAAAATAATTATTATATTTAATTTATCTTATAATTAATTTATCTTATTTATATATTATAATTAAGTTTATTTTTAATTAATATAAAATCTTTTAATAATATTAAAATTTATTTGAATAAAATAGATACCCGTCTCTTATAAAACAACTATTAACATGTAGATTAAGGTTGAAATTGAGAGGTATCTAAGACAATATAAGAGATACCCTTATGCGTTGGAGGCCGCACGGGTGGAACTATTCTTTAATTTTGAGGATGTCCTAAGCCCCATGCCCACCCAATCCCACGTCAGCAAAAACCCTGTAGTGTTTCGTGCTGTACTAAATTACATCCATTATCATTTTCATTAAACAAATCCCTTCCATTAAAACAATTTCAAATGGACGGATCCAGATAAATATGTATAAACAAATGAGATCAGAAGCTAGAATTCTCACAAAACGATAAAATAAGGGTCTCCCTTTCTTACAACCTCTTCAATTCTGGAAGACAAACCCAACCAAATATGACAAAACTCACAAAATTTATATATCAAACACTCCCATGGACCGAACAATTCAACATTTTCAGCCCCTCTTCTTTTTTATATACAATTCTCTTGTTATTTGCGCCAATCTCAATTTACATCTTCTACATTTTTATTTAAAGCCCTTACAAATTACAAGCCAAGATTTTGGATTCAATTAGCTTCTTTAAAGTAATTAAGTAACTATTTTCAATTTTTATGGAAAATCAATAATTGATATGTTAACTTATCAATGATTTATTGTGTATATATATAACAATATCAATAGTTCATTTTCTCATTGACAAATTATTAAAGTTATTTACTTTATGCTCTAAAGCTAATTATTGATCATATTGAAGGAACTAAATCCCATGATTTCATAATAAGTAGATTTATCAATTAATTAGTTATCTTTGATTTTGATCTTACATATAACTATTAGCAGTCAAAGATGTTTAAATTGATAAATAATAAAACAAAATCTTAATTCTCAAGTCATCGATGAATGATAGGACAACTTAAGATATAAAATGCACCGGTTATTGCATATAGTGCATGATGTGCATATATATAAGACAAAATGGTGCACGTGTTGGTTGGAACTCAAAAATGTCAGATATGGAATGGCTATAGTATAGGGTCTAGCTATGAGAAGCTATGTGTGTATCTAGGAGTTGAACAAGATCACAAGATACTTATTCAGTCATGGTTTCTTAGCCAGGTTATGAAAATTGCTGTCTGGTTTGATTTGCACTCTGCGGGAAGTGAGGGAGAAGGGGATGGACATGATTGGTGTTTGGACAACTAGTGCTGGAAATGATGCTAGCAAGTGTCTTAGCAAGACCAGTCAAGCCAACACTTAGGGTTCATCATGGGGCCACTACACGTGCATGTTATGAATCATTGCCAGATATCTAGGGTTTCCATGTTTCTTTTATTCTACTCAATCTACAAAAAGACTATAAGTAATTCCATTTCGTGTGTTACTTGCTTTTCATGTATACCAATATATAAATTATTACTTTTTAAACACAAATCAATTCTTTCATCTTCAATCTTAATGTATCAGTGACATGTTCAAAACTTGTGTTATTCCCCCGTGACACAAGAAGTAAGAGAAAATATTTAGGTATTTGTTAAGCAACTCAGAAAAATGAGTAATTAAATTGTGCAGCAGGGTTAATGAGATTTAAACTAAAGAATCGTATCTGAAAGATAATCCATGATGATGCAGCTCAAAAGTGACTACCTCAATAGATGTTCAAACAAAGGGCATGGAGATCTAAATATTAATACCAACTACAAAAGAACATGGTATTGCTTAATGATTGTGAAACATCTGAAGAAAGCTTCGTTTTCAAGAGGGTATATAAACAAGTATTGGAAATACAATATGGCTAGTGTCTGGTACTTTCCGCACACTAGTTTATTCACAAGAGACTTTCCAATTTAAAATAAAATCTGATGTAGTTTGAACAGGGGGCAATTGTTCAAACCATGAAATATGGACCTGCTTAATTAATCTAAACCAATTCTAATAAATTACAAGAAGAAGGGGAGTTAGCTAGGTTGTCATTTCAAAAGGGTTAACTGTAATATATAGAGAAATCTGGTGAAAGAGATGGGAGTTTGTCATGGTTGATAATATTCTTTGTTCTTGCTTCTAAACAATGCAATGAAGAAAGGTTTTTTGTAGGTGATCACAGGTGGAGACAACCTGGAAAAAGCTTAAAGACATAGTAAACTAAACATACATATATATGCTCAGTTCAACGTTAAAGTAGGTGAATTGACTGAACCAAAAACATTATTATGTGATGTTAATGAGAGGGGTTGGTCCTACAAATTTTGTACTTGTATCCACACTATAGAAAGTCTACAAATTAATAAAACAAAGTTTTTTCCTCGTTTAGGCTTTGTTTCAAACAAGTTACCTAAAATTTTGGTGCCGACCCACTTACAGATAAAGTTATTACTGCCATGCTTGCCAACATATGCAGAAACATACTTCTGTACTAACCAAGACTTTAAGCTTCAATTGCTAGTTCCCGGATGAACTGATATGAAATTGTGTCGATTTAATTAACTCAATTATATAAAATTATTTTGTGACGTGAGATTGTTGTTCACTTATATATTTTAATCTTTTATACCAAACAAATATAAAAAAAATAATAAGAAGAAAAAGAAAAGTTGATGCTGTTAAAGTTGGAAGACATTAGTTCCATGATTTAATAAGGGGTGGGAATTTAAAAGTGTAATCTAGAGAGAGGCCAGATGTGACATCAATTTATGTTGCTACTCCCAATTATTTTTGTAAATTGGTTTTCTCTTCTTCCACCTGACCTAACTATTACGCTCCTTTGTACCTCCAGAATGACTTGGACATCATTTTCTCTTTCTTTCATTAAATATATTTTCTATGTTCATTTTCAAGGCCGTCCCACACACCACACCAACAATGTTGAAAACGAGCATAGAAAAACCACGTAGCTTGGCGCTCATAAAAACATCAAATCACCATTTTCTGTCTACTATTATGAGATGATGATGATGTTTGTAACTAAACTCAATCAACACTATTTATGAAAATCCTCTTTGACCGAAATAGTTCAAACCCATGTATTTTGCTTCATTAGAATATTATATTTACCATTTGAAGAAGAAAATAGTTATGAAATTATCTTAATAAATTCTCATTTGTTTAATAAATTCTCATTTGTTTGAATTATGCCCTTAAATCATTTAATAAACTAAGTTCTACATTCTAGACATGACAATTTTATTGGATAAGTTCAATAAAATTCCATTTAAATCCATATATCATTAGATAAAAAGTGACCCATTAATGTTATTAGATCTAATAATATTAGGCTAAATCTATTATTTTCATGTGAATGTAAAAGATTTTTTTTTTTAAATGAGAAAACATAATTTTAATAGATATTATGATTAAGATATATTAAAGTAAATTTATTTTATTTTATATTATAAATAGATGAGATTGATAAGATATGATGATCTAATCTTAATTATATTATACATCTTACTTATATTATTTATTGATTTGAGGATATAAATACAGGTATTCCTATATATTTTAAAAGGAACTTAAAAGAATAAATAATAATAATAGAAGACATAGAAAATAATGTTAAGAGATAAGTGTAACAATAAAATTTGTTTTTTCTTTTTCATGATATATACTAAAAAAGTAATCTATTTTTTAAAAATTAATGTAAATAAATAAAAAGTGAAAAGATGATGATGTTTAAATCTTTAAGAGAAATTTATTATAATGAGACATATTTAAAAAAATAAGATAATTAATGTTTACTAGGACTTATTTTACTAAGAAATTCAAGAACTTTTGCTATGTAAAGAGATCATAGGATAAAACAAAATGCAAAATTATAAAGGAGTCACTACCTTAAACAAGAGAGATGATAGTGTAATGAAGAGTGCTTTCTCCTGTTTGTTAGAAAATAATGTATTATAATATAATGAAAAAAATTTAAACAATTTTAAAGACATTGACAACAAGTGTCAAACCACACAAAATATATATTTTTTCCCTGTTTTTCATTTGTGGTATTGTTTTGTACATATTTCGTATCTTTTGATCCTCATCATCGGTTAAAAGTAAATGATTGGGTATACGATTTCAATCTCTATATATATATATATATGACACTAATGGTTAAATATGTTTCACAATGTTTTTTTAAGGAATGTCTCACACTGGTCGATTGTTTTATGAGATTATTGAAATGTCTAAAATCATCTTTAATACTGTTGCTTAAAGATATTATTTAAAGTTAAATAACTACAATGATCAAACTTACTATTTCTATAAAAAAACTGCTTAAGAAAAAATAATTTTAAATGAAAAATTAATAGAAAAGCATTTTAAATATTATATGAAATTAATTAGAAGACTTACAAAATTAAATTAAAACTCCACCTTACATTGTAATTTCTTATATAAATTCCTTAAATCTAATTAAAACTCGTATACACTGTGATCCTTTAATGATGGTTAATTATATTTCAAAACTAATTAATTGTGCTGAGCTTTGACAGTAACATGTTCTTATAGAGATTTAAGATTTAAAGTTCTATCCTTTTTCTTGAATGTGATAATTTTTCTCCTAAGTTTAGAATTCAAGATGATGCACTAAACAATATTACAAATCCTAATTCCATGCATTATTAGCAACAAGATTAGTTGTTAATGACCTGACTTTTACTTCAATGACTACTCCAATTTTAACAAAAATAGTTGGGTTGAATTTTTCTCATTAAATTTGGAAGAAACTAACTGTTTATTATGTCAGTCTCACACGGGTATTACACGGGTAAAGGTAAAGAAACTTAAACTACAATTAAAGATTTTTAAAAAAGAAAAAACTATTATGGATTATTTTCTTAACATCAAGAAAATCATTGATAAACTGTTTATAATCGGTTCACTTATAACAAATAAATATCAATTGAAGCAATCTTGGATGACTTTTCAAAAGAATTTGACAGCTTCATCACCTCAATCATAACCATATTAAATTCTTACATTATTAAAGAAATAGAATTTCTTCTTTTGGCTCAAGAAGAACATTTGAAAAAGCATAAAACTAATTATCAGATTCTTCCTTAGGAAAATTTAACCCAAAGTTATAATAAAGGCTTTACTGGAAGAAGTCGCAGATCAAGAAGAAATAACTCCTATATAAATACTAGAGGAGGTAGAACTTCTATAAAAAAATCTATCCAAGACCAACAAAAACCAACAACACACTTAGAATAATCAATCCTACAAACAACAATGTCAAATTTATAATAAAATTGGTCATAGTGCAACAAGTTGCTGATATAGATATGATCAAGATCATCATACCAAACATCATTATCATGAAAATTCCTAGGTACATTCCACACAATACGATCGTCAAGATCATGGCACTTTTTAGTCAATTATTGGTACTTCATCAATAGTGATGTATTCAATTTGGTATCCTAAGAGTTGTACTTCACACCATATCACACATGATGCTTTAAATCTATCAATGAAATTCACCTACACTAGTTCAGACAATGTAAAAATTGATAATGACACAGGTTTGAAAATTAAACACATTGGCTCCACTTCTTTTTTTTCTTCTCATACTAACAAAATATTCTTTCTTAATAATCTTCTCCATGTTCTCTTTATTACAAAAAATCTTCTCAGTGTTTTTCAATTTGAAAAAGGTAATAATGTTTACTTTAAATTCTTTTCTAACAAATACAATATTAAAAATCAGGATATGCAGGAGATAATATTACAAAGAATACTTAGAGATGAGATATATGTGTTTCTCTCTTTCAATCGTCCCAAAATTGTCTCAATCGTACATACTATTTCTGCTCATAATAATTTTCACTTGTCTAAGAATAGGACACGCCTTTGTTAATATTGTTAAAAATGTGATGAAACTTTATAATATATCATATACTAATAGATCTGTTTTTTTGTGAACCTTGCTCTATTGTCAAAGCTAAACAACTTTCTTTTTGTTGGAAAATTCCACATTAACTAAAAAAGAGGCCGAACTGAAATTATATGTACAAAGCCCACATTTACAAATGGGGATTTGTTCATAATTTCCCAATTCTATTCCCACAGCTTTTTCAATTTGCCGTAATAAGCAACAATCGCCATTCCTTTCTGTTTGCGTTCAACTAGCTTAGTCTTGAGTTGTTGAATTCGTGGTCCATTCACTATGGAAAAACGTTCTTGAATGTCTTTCCACAGATCTTGTACCAGATCCGTATACGAGATAGTTGTGCGCAACGAAGGCTCAATGGTGTTCATGATCCAAGAGATCAACAACAAATTAATTGTTCACCAATCTTCAAGATCATCTGATTCATCTGATGGTTGATCATTCTATCAAGGAATTAATTGTACATAAGTTTTATAATCATGATAATTCTCGTATCTCTTTTAAAAATATATTTATCTTATTAACTTTATTTTGATATCAACATCTATGTTTCAACTTCTATATTTATTTCGATCTTAGTCATGTACTTGTCTTAACTTATCAATATTTATGGAATTTTATTATTTATGTTTTGATTTTTTTTTTATATTTTTCTTTTTATTTTGTCTCATATTTTTTATTTTTTCTTTATATGTTTTGTCTCATTCAATTATTTTATACCTTTATATATGAAACCGTTTATATTGGAGAAACACTTTTCATTTTCTGTATCAATTTTTTAATTTTAATAATAGTTTTCCTTTCTCATTTTTTTTTGTCTTTGATATATAAAACATTAATAACTTTTTTTTTCACAAATATCAAACAAATATATCTTTTGCTGTTGAAATCTAACATCGATTTCAATGAGTTGTCAATCCATTAGAGAATCATGTCAAGACTAAAAATAATTATGGAACACTTTTGTTTGAATATATATGTTTATGAATACCAAATAAAAGAAAGATATATTAGTTAAAATTATCTTATACGTAAATAAATTAACAAGTAAAAATTTTCATATTAATTTTTCTTAAAGATTATTTTTAACTTATTTAAAATATTTATAAAAATATCAAAATAATTATGATTAGAACGATTCTATAATTGTAGTAATGGCTTGTTTTTCTTTTGAACATGAGCACTTTTGATAAGTGGCACTTATTGACTGATAAACCCAGCCCACACAATCTATTGTGTATGTTTATACTATTAAATAAATGAAATTTTATATATATATATATATATATATATATATATATATATATATATATATATCCTGGCCACACATAGTGTTTGTAAATTGTATCGATTAAAAACAAATTTGTAAAAATTAAATAATGAAGAACCAATTAAAGAGTGACACCCTGCAATAGAAATTATGATGACAATGTTAGGCTAGGTCTAACTAGATTTGGTGAAAAGTGTGAGGGTGAAAAGCAAAAGAAAATCTAAAGTTGTGTAAATTGAATGGAAATATATATTTTTTTATAAAGCCAGATAGCAACATGCATTTGATGGCCAACCCACAAAAGGAAAATAAATTACAGAAGAGAACAAAACAAAACAACAAAACAATGTATATATTTTACCTTAGATCTTAATATAGCCAAATTTTTTGCAGACATCTTTCGGAAGTTAAGAAAAAAATGCCACATATGAAGTTTATAGGGTGGTCCCATGCTCTTCCAGCAATTCGTTTGTGATATAATGGGTGAATTTATTATTAGTTATTATGGTATTAACAAAAAGATTATACGCATTCTTCAATAATCTCATGATTTGTTCGAGAACGAAAGAAAATGACTTGCTTGGTTTAACATATATCATACTTGATGTCTTCCTCTCGAAAGGTTTATTCACTTATATATAATTACGATGAGATTTTCTTAATAATATTTACTTAACTCAAACACCACTATTAATAAATAACCAAACAATTTATTAATTTTTTCTTATCGGTATAATTTAATTGTGATTCAACATATTAATAAATAATTTATTTAAATTTAATAATTTTGTTAAAATAATTTTTATATCATATAAAAAATTATTATAAAATTTAGTTTATTTTGAAAATCAAAAAATAAAATTTATTATTAAATTATATATTATATTTAAACTTTAATTTTAGTTAATATAAGACGTTAGTAATAAAATAAAATCTGAATTGGAAATATTTTCATACACTATGATTGTTTTTCCATAAACTAGACCCAACTAAATCTATTTATACACTGCTGGAATGTGAAGAGTTCTTTGACTGAAATAGATGGAATAATGGAATTCGTTGATCTTCTCAACCATAGACAATATGATTAGAGAGAAAAATCCACTTCTAAATTTTTTTCGATAACTATATTAAACAAAGTATATATATAATGTCGAATCAACAAAAAATATATGAAAGATTTATTGTGGAACGGTTAAGATTCGAAGAATGTCAAATTATTTAAATATTTAGAATATAGATGTTGATAGGTACATAAGTTCTAAAAAATTGAAATTAAAATATATATTTTAAAATAAGTAAATTATTTAAATAAATCGATTTACTATTGATCATTAAAAAAATATATTTATTTAATGAATATTTTTTACAAATTTATTTTTATAAATAATTTTAATTTTTTTTATCTATTTTATGAATAATTCAAATAATTATGAATAATTTGATATTTTAGAGGAGAATAAATATATATGAAAAAAAAAAGAAAATAATGGTAGATAATAATGCATTATTTTCCACCTATATTAATAAAAAAAATAAAAAAAATAGATTAATAATATAATTTTTTCTATTATAATTATTTATGAGAAATATAAAAAAAATTATGAGCAAAATTAATAATTTTGTAATTGAGATATTTCTCTCTCATTCATCTCTAGTCTTCTCTCCTAACACCTCATGTAATACTAAACTAATTTCACTCTTCACATGTGGTCATTTTAGCAATATGTTTAACTTTATTTTAATTTGTTATTTGTTAATTTGTTAAATCAATTTTCGTTTTTTCTCACATAACTTCCTCCTCCACTCGCATCCATGTGCTCAATCTTTGGTTAGTTTCTCATTCTTGATTTCTTCTTATAAATGCTTCTTTCATTATCATTCTCCTTAAAGTAATTGTGTTTGCATTGAGATTAATTATTTATAGTTCCTCATTTTGTGTTTGTTCTACTTGCTTCTTGTTTCTTGAGGTACATTTTTCAATCCCTAACAACACTATTTTATTAGTAGCCTTTGCACATTATTTTCCCAGTTATGTCAGTTATGTCAATTTTGAAACTTTTCGTCTTTGTCAATATCTTCTAAGTTAGTGTTGGCCACTATTATAATTTGCTAAATAGAAAATAAACTCTTGTAATTTTATAATTAATAGGAAGAGAAATATTAAGAAGAAAAAAAAAAGATGATTTCTCTTCTTAATAGATTTGTAGGTAGATTGAGTTTGGATTTCATTTGTAATTTGTTTTCTTAATTCTCATACCATTTTTTCTTTTTGGTTTTTTATTTATACCCTTTTTCAATTTTAGGTAACCCTTATCTTCCACTCTACATTATAAATCCTGCTCCATTCGAAACTGTTTGTAAAATCATATTTGAGACATAATTGTTTAGTTATTGAATATATTTTTCATTTCTTAAATGCTAAACTTGTTATTCAATCATTTTCTTTATACTTTATATGAACTAAATCTATTATTGAAAAATATCTACAAGCAATGATATATAATATTCTTATGTATTATTTCTTTAAAAAGATTGTTATGTGTTAAAACTTAATATATTTATTATTTCCCTTTATATTTCTATTTCTATGAAATTATAAGATCTATCATACTTATATGAATGATTTTCATAAAAAATCTAGTAAACAAAAATTAGCTTACTTATTTATTTCATACATTTGTTTTATAAATTTCTTTTTAATCTTTTTATTACTCAAAAATCAATTTTTCATTCAAAATGTGGTAACTTTTGAAAAATTCTTTTAAACTTACTTTTAGAAAAAAAAATTAGAGATATTTTCTCATTTGTTCAAATTCTTTGTTAATTTATCTATAATAAAAATATATTCAAGTAAAAAATGTACTTAAGAATAAACATATTTTATAAAGCATAAATATTTTGAAAAACTTTAAACGAACAAAATGATGGTATCTAAAAAATGAAAAAAATTTTAATTATTTTTTTCTCCATTCTAAAAAGCCATCTACACTCTCTATCATCATGTAAATGTTAATTCAGAACACAAAATCTTTATTTTAGATTAACTTTTCAGTAATTAAAAGGATATAAGCTAATTAACTTGTCAATTTATTTATTTTTTCGATTAACATGATGATGGTCCAAGTGAAACCTAATATGAAATTCTTAAACATGTCTTAAGTTTGAGTTTAGTGGAAAAATACATGGTTAAAGAGATTTTATAAAAATTGACCAGTTAGATTTCTTAACTAAAATATTAATTATTATACTAATAACATGATTTTTAAAGAAAAAAACTTCATATAATTTTAATGTATGCACTTGTTTACCTTTTTGTTAACTTTAGATTTCTATATCTATTTTAATGGTTGTGTTTCAATTTTCTTTTTTTTGTAAATGGGAATTAAAAAAGAGAAGCAAATATTTGTGAACAATGACATCAAAAGGAGAAATGAATCTTCTATATTTTATAAAATATATATATATATATATATATTTTAATATAATATTTTTATATTTGAATTATATTAATTATATTATCATAAATTTTTTTTATTCTATTTTGACTAATTTTTTATATATTTTTGTAATGGAGTAAGAATATATATTTATGATTTTTTTATCCTGAGATAATATATTTAAGATGAATTGAAATATATTTCATAACTATATTGAAAAGATTTTGATTGTTAGAATTTATGTTATCACCCTAGTCATTGTAATTGAAAGATTTTAATTATTTTCTAAATTATCATTTCTTAGTTTTAAAGTTGATTAAATTCATCTTGTATTTGAATAAAACACATGATATTTTATTTTAACGAACCAAAATATATCCATCTTATTTCTATAATGAATTAATAGTCTACCAGTATATTATTAATAATTTTAAAGTGAAATATTCAAATACATAAAATATTTACTTTATCTAAATTTATTACTTCAAAATAAAAAGTCTTTATAAAAACTCATAATAAATTGAAAGTTATAGAATGATTATCAACACAAAATTAGATCTCTTTTAAGCAAAACTTGAAGCTACTATTTAACTTTCACTAGTATTATTATCTGCTTTCGTGTCAAGATACGATCATCGCAGTATCAACAAACCACAAAAACGAACAGAAAGGGTAAATTAATGTAAACAAAAATCAATCAAAATATATATAATTCATAAATTCATCCTCACAATCATTTATTCACAAAAAGTCAAGTACTTGAATAATTATAATAAAACAATTTAATCACAAACATTCATCACACACATTATTTCACATGCACCTAAAGTACTAAACAGACTCTTTCGGAAAATTATATGGAATTCTTGACTTCTAAGGTTAGCACCTGAACATGTTTCCTTGATTATTGGGTCATAGACGAACCCTAAAAGTCTTTTTCAACTCCAGATTTTCCTGTCTATTCCTTTTTTTTTTTGTACCGACATGTCAGGATAACTCCTACATACACATATAAAAGAACTTATAGCTCAATCCACCTAGTGATAAGTGTAGTAGAAGTCTCAATCGATCTCTCACCACATGGTACTCTTGTCTACGTGACTAGAATACCATTAGAAGTTTGGATAGCCTATCTGATATCTCTAGATTTCCATATGTACACTAAAGTTATACCAAATAGTACCACATGATAACTATTTGGCTTACACACAAAAAGCACACAACCATTCCAAATATTATACAACATAACAAATCAATATCATTAACATCAATCAATGTCATTTTCATTTCCATTAGCTCTCTGCCATCACAATTTCCTTGGCACCACTATCATCATTAGAATTCCTTGACACATTTGCTATCAGAATTCTTTGACACCATTGCCATCACAATTTCCTCTGACCTTAGTCATAATTCAGAAACATAATTTACATCATCATCATCAATCTCATTTCATAATTCATCACAAATCATAATACATAAATCTCAATAATTCAACACAACTCAATTTCATATTATATTCCACAAACTTTACAATTATATAGAATTCACAATTCAATACTTAGTAAATTTCACATCATCATCCATTATATTGTACAAGTATTTGACCTTAATAATTTACCACAATCTCATTTCTATAACATGAAATACCAAATCTCACAACACGTAATCAACAATTCAATTATATAAAATTTATCTCATTATTTTCTATCATAATACATATATATATATATATAAAAGCTCTTTCAATTCAATTTCGAACATAAATAATTTCCCCAAAATAGTATGTTTTCGCTCAAGCCAAAATAATTTTGAAAACATTTCGTTCATCCTCACAATATAACCTTTATTCACTAAAAAAAATCATATCTTAAATTATACATATTATTTTTATGTAAAATAACAACCATTAGTTAAAATCCAGGGATAAAACATTTATGAAGGACACTCTTCCAAATGTTTAATAAAACATACCAAAAAGGGTTCGTAATTTCAAAGCGAATAAATTTCCTAACAACTTGACCTTTAATTAAAAAAAAAATCATATCTTAAGTTATATATATCCTTTTTATGTGAAAAAAGAGTCATTAGTTAGATAACATCTAGGGCTACAACTTTCATGAAGATCACATTTTGAAATTGGAAATAAAAATAAGTTAAAATAGGATCGTAATCTTAGAACGAAACCCAATTCACACTTTCACATCTAATAATAATATAATTCTCATCAAATTTCACATAATAACACATCAACACACATAATCATCTAATTAATCATGAATAATTTTGTTTAATTAACTTCCCTTACCTCTAACCAATTTTTTCCCAAATTAAGATGGATGAAAGATTAATCTACTATTCACTCTCTTTCCCCAGTGTTCTCGAATTTTTGAAGAGATAAGAATTGAATGATTTGAGAGAATTGATATAAATTTAGAGAACGATCAGAGAGAATGGGAGATAGGGTTTTTTTGGAAAATAAGAGGATTATGGTTAAATAGGCTACTTATAATCTCTCCTCTTCCTAAACAAGTGGGCTTAAGGTTTACCTAATATTGGACCCTCACAATCTCCCCAATAACAAGAATTTTCGTCCTCGAAAATTATACTCACCATCAAAGAGAAAGGGATAATATCTAACTTTTACATTTATTATTTATTTGTGTGAAATTTTTTTGAAAAATATAATATTATTTTCAATACTCAAAATATGGATTCTCGTTAAATTGTATTTGGATGTATGATAGGTGTTTTAGTAATAGAGGTGGTTTGAAGAAGTCTTTTGTAGTAGGTTGTCAACAATTAACGAAGGCGAGATAGATATCCATGTGCTAAATATGATTGTACTAAGATATTAGAGGATAAAATTCTGAAGGTTCACTTGTACAAAAATGGCTTTAAGCCTAACTATTGGATTTGGATTGATCATAGTGAAGGAATGTCACATTTGGATTTACTTGATGACAACAATGACATGGATGCTTCAAGAAGTGATGCAAATGTTGCTCAAGGTGATCAATTCATGTCAATGCAAGAAATGGTATGGGATGCTCTCAAACAATAGGAATTAGGTCAAGTGCCCAATGTTAGTAATATGGAAGAGTCACCAAATGAAGAAACTCAAAGATTTTATAATTTATTGGTAGATGTTAATAAACCCTTGTAAAGGGGTATCCGATTCAAAATTATCCATATGTATGTGGTTGTTATCTTGTAAGTCCAATTGGAATGTTCCTAACGCATGTTTGAAATTTATCTAAAAAATGTTATTAGACGTGACACCATTAAGAAGCTTTTACCTAAAAAAATTTATGATGTCAAGAGGTTAGTTTCAAAACTAGGATATGAGGTTAAGATGATTGATTGTTGTAGGGATTGTTGTATACTTTATTATAACAATTAATATGCAAAGAAGATGGAGGGTAATTGAAATCAAATTTTATCACAAGTCAAGATACTGTGACTATAATAGTAGAACAAATAAAAAAAAATCCAGTCCCAATTAAGGTAATGTTCTATTTGCCTATAATTCCAAGGTTACAAAGATTGTTTGTATCAATGCAAACTGCAAAATGTGACAATATGAGAATAGAAGAAACTCAAGTGTGTTACGCCATCCATTTGATGGGGAAGCTTGAAAATACATTGATCGGGTACATCTAGATTTTTCCTCTAAACCATACAATGTGCGACTTGGTTTATGTTATGATGGATTTAACCCATATATTCAATCATCAAATACCCTTTATTCTTATTGACCAATCATTCTTACACCAGACAATCTTCCTCCAAAAATGGGCATGATTAAACCTTTTATGTTTTTGAGTTGTGTCATTTTGGGGCCATCAAATCCAAAGGTTGGTATTGAGATACATTTATAGCCTCTAATTGATGATTTGAAAAAGTTGTAGAGTGCTTTTTTGACATATGATGTTTCTAAGAAGAAAACTTTTATGATGAGGACATCCTTGATGTGGATTATAAATGACTTTCCTACTTATGGCATGTTGTCTGGTTGGGGGACTCATGGAAAGTGAACATGTTTGCATTGTATGGACCATAAAAAGGCATTTACCTTAAAAAAAATGGGAGAAAACCTTCTTAGTTTGACTCACATCGTAGGCACTTGCCCATTGATCATGCATTTAGGAGGAATAAGAATGCCTTTAAAAAAGGGGAAGTTGAAATGGATGGACCACCTCCTAGGTTAACACCTGAAGAAGTTTAACGTGAAGTGGTGAATTTTCCAAAAGTTACAGAATATGATTTACCAATGACAACAATAAATGGATATAGAGAATGACATAATTGGATAAAAAGAAGTATTTTTTGGGATCTTCTATATTGGAAAAACAATTTGTTGAGATATAATTTAGATGTGATGCACATAGAGAAGAATTTTTTTGATAACACATTCAACATTATCATGAATATCAATGGAAAGACAATAGACAATGAGAAGGCAATGATGGATATAGCCTTGTATTGTAGGCGAAAGGAATTGGAGCTAAAACCAAGAAGTAATGGGAAGATGTTAAAATCAATGTGAAATTATACTTTAACTATAGAACAAAGAAAACTAGTTTGTCATTGGCTGAAACAATTTAAGATGCCTGATGACTATTGTTCCAATTTAGCAAGATGTATTAATGTTGAAAAAGGAAGGGTGTTTGGAATGAAAACTCATGATTGTGTGTTTAAAAAATGTTTACTTCCTATTGCATTTAATTCATTATCGATTCATGTTTTAAATCTTTTTATTGAAGTAAGTCATTTCTATAATGAAAAAAATAAACCTACATTTATCCTTAACAGAATAAAAATCTACTTATACATTATTAATAATTTCAAAATATCATAAAATATGAAACGTCCAAACACATAAAATATTTTATCCAGAAAATTTATCACTTAAAAATAAAAAGTCATTACAAAGATTATAACAAAATTAATCCTCCTTTGAGCAAAATTTGAAACTATTGTTTAGTTTTTACCTGCATTACTATCTATTCATGTGTCAAGATACGATCATCGTAATATAAAAAAAAATCACAAACACAAAAAATAAGGGTAAACTAATGTAAACAAAATCAATCAAAATATATATATATATATATATATATATATATAATTCATAAATTCATCATCACAGTCATTTAACATATTCAGGTATTCAAACAATCATTGTCGTACTCAATCGCGTAAATTCATCACAATCATTCATTCACATGCACCTAATATTCTAAACACACTCTTCTGGAAAATTATATGAAATTATTGACCTCTGAGGCTAGCATCTAAACATTTTTCCTTAGTTATCAAGTCATAAACAAACCCTAAGAGTCTTTTTCACCTTTGAAATTTTCTACCTATTCTCTTTTTCTAGTACCGACACATATTAAAGAACTGATGGCTCAATCCACTTAGTGGTAAGTATAGTACAAATCTTCATCGACCTCCCACCACATGATACCATTGTCTACGTGACTAGAATACCTTTACAAGTCTGAATACCTCATCTAATGTCTCTAGATTTCTATATGTACATTAAAGTTATACCAAATAGTAACACGTGGTAACTATTTGGCTTACACACACCAAAAACATACAACCATTCCAAAAATTATACAACACACCAAACTATTTCCATAATATGAAATATCAACCAAATCTCACAAAATGTCAAAAAAAATTAAATTATATAATATTTATCTCATCATTTTCTATCATAATCTACATATATAAAAATTTTAAATTTAGTTTAGAACATAAATAATTTTTCAAAAATAGTATATTTTTTCTCAAGCAGAAATAATTCCGAAAACATTTCACTCATCCACACAACATGACATTTAATCACTAATAAATTCATATATTAATTTATACACATAATTTTTGTGTGAAATAAAAACTATTGGTTATTTAACATCTAAGGTTAAAAATTTGATGAAGGAAATTTTTCCAAAAATATACTAAAAAGGATTCATAATTTAAAAAAAAATTAATTTTTTGATAGCTTGACCTTTAATTACCAAAAATATCATATCTTGAGTTATACATATAATTTTTACGTGAAATAAAAGTCATGAGTTAGATAACATATAGGGTTACAACCTTTATGAAGATCAATTTTCGAAATTAGAAATAAAAATAGACTAAAATAGGATCACAATCTTAGATTGAAACTCAATTCATACTATCATATCTAATAATCATTTTACCAAACACTTAATTAGCTTCTCTTATCTTTAAATCAAGTTTTCCCAAATTGAAATGGATTAAAGATGCTCTATCTTTCTTTAAAAGATCTCAAAAGAATTCTATTTGGATATATAATTAATCTACTCTTCACGCTCTTTTTTTCGATATTCTCGGATTTTCAAAGATATTAGAATTGAAGGAGAATTTTTAGAGAGAATTAAGAGAGATTTGAAAGAAGTTTAGAGAGAAATTATAGAGAAAAATAGATAGGATTTTCTAAAAATAATGTGAAAATGAGAAAATTATGGAAAATTATATTATTTATAATCTCTCATTCCTAATCAAGTGAACTTAGGAGTACCTAATACCTGACCCTTACAATTTCTTCAAAGATTTGTATTCTACAATATTGAAGAGGGATGAATTGATCAAATGGAACAAAATATTTCAATTATTTTTTGCAAATTAGAGAGATTATTCCCACTAAGATTCTTTGATTCAATGGAACATCTTCCTCTTCATCTACCATATGAAGAAAGACTTGGTGGACCAGTACAATATAAGTGAATGTATACATTTGAAAGGTAATAAAACTACCCTTGTATTTTATGTAAGTGCCAATTTTCTTAGAATTAACTATCATAATGACATTGTTTAATTTAATAGGTTCATAGGTTATTCTAAATGATCAATAAAAAGAAGGTCAAGCTTTAATGATCAATTTGTACATCTTACTTGTACCGTGAGACAACATACTTTTATTCTCATTATTTTAATTATTTCATATTGTCACCACGAATTCGTAGAGATGAATTGAAAATTCAAGGTGAGTAGATTCTATCAATATTTTTAATCTTTAACCAATCAGGCCATGTCTAGATGTTGATCAATTATACTGAAGTTAAATCATACCTTAAGTAAGAGTTTTATAAAAAAATTATCATTATTATAATAAATTACACTAGCTTTAAAATTGACCAATTTAATTATTTTTTGGACAGTTCATTCTTGGGAAGTGTGTCAAATGCTTCTACTCGTATTCATTTGATTTTCCTACATGGTTCACAAAACAAGTATGTTAATTAAGAAATATCTTAATTTCCATTTTGTATTAAATAATCATGTTCTTTTCACGTGTCATATAGTTTTAGGTTAATAATGAGTCATTAAGTGTGAGGAACCAACACTTGAGGGATTTATCACAATGTCCTTTTACTTGTGTTAAAGAATGACACACATACTTTGTTAATGGTTACAAATTTCATACTCATGAATGAAGTCATAACAAAAAAAATAATAAATAGTAGAGTTTGTGTTAAAGGCATTATAGAAGGGGATGAAAGTGATTTTTATGGAATCATTCAACGTATTTATGAACTAGAGTACAATACTTCAATTTATCGTAAAAATGTAGTTTCATTTTATTGTGATTGGTTTGACCCATCAAGTAAAGGTACTAGACTTGATCCTAAATATGGTATTGTAATATTCAAATGGATAGAAGATATAATCATTTTGATCCATTTATTATTGCACAAAATGTAAGGCAAGTGTATTATGTATCGTATCTATCATCACGAATAGATAAACACAATTGGTGTGTTTCCATTAAAACAAAACCAAGGGGTTGCATAAGAACATTCTGTTGAGGAAGATGATGTAGCCTATCAAGAAGATGAAATAAGTAAAATAATTGAAGTTGAAGCTATATTTGGATTGCAAGATTTCCAAACTGATTTAGAAGAAGTAAATATCCCCCATGTTAAGTCTTCAAACCAAAAAGTGGATGAAGAAATAATAGAAGATGGTGAAGAAGGAGAATTTGAAGATAACTTTAAAGTTTATGTTTCTGAAGAGGATTATGATATTTTTTGTGTTACTTGTTATTTTTATTAATTACTAATACATGTGACTTATATGACAATAATAAAAATTCATTTACCTAAGTTTATATTTTCAATTTTTGAAAAGGAATAATGAAGAAGAGGAAACATTATGTCCTACACCCATCATCAACCTCATGTCCTACTCCCATACAATCCCTATACTCATACCATCTCTTATATCCATACCATCCCCTACACCCACAACATCCTTTAAACCCACACCATCCTCTACACCCACACCATCCTCATCCTCGACTATTAGATCAATACCATCTAGATACTCAGTTATTGCACCAAGAACATGTTTATCCCCAATTGTTCTTCCCAGACCATCTCCAATCTCATTTATATCCTTAGTGGTTACATTCATACCATCCCCAATTGTTGCATCCGCATCATCTCCAATTACTACATCAACTCCATTGTTACATCCACATCATCCCCAACTATTACACCCAAATCATCCTCATCCATTATAATTAATGGTACTCCTTTTCAAGATGTTGATAATGTTTTTGAAATTGTAGATGATCAAGACTTTCTACCAACTTAATGATCTTCTAGTGATTCAACCCATTCGTGGAGGGTATGTATTTTTTAGAATGTTAATTATTTTTTCACTTTTATATATCAAATCAAATGACTTTCAAAATTTCATGATTTTCTTTTGTATCTTTTAGGTTTTATCCATGCAAGATTTTAGAAAAGACGATCAAATTGACCATTAAGCAATAATACCAAAAGTCTTGGCTTATGTGGGGAGCATTTCTAAAGAAAGATAAAGAGATATTCTTCCAATGATTTAAGTTATTTTTAGTTCATTCTTACTATGACTTCAATTTTAATTTATTAATTATCTATTGATATTTAATATTTAGCATAAATGTTTAAACTTTTTATTATCTCCTCATATAGAGACATGTAAATGGAGACATAAGGATGAAAATCAAATAAAGAAAAATTTCAACTCAAAAGCATCTCATAGACTTTCTAAGATATTCATAGAAACTTGAAATACTAGTAAACGTCTGATGTGGTTTTGAGAAAGTATATAGAATTTTTTTTAACCCATTAGAACGCAGCTTCTACTCATTTAAAGCGTGCACGAGCCAAGATAAATATAACATCTGATAAGGGTAGATGTATACACACTGGCGGCTCTATTAGCATGCATGAGCATGTCATCCGCATGGTATATACATTATAAAAATTATTTTCTTTAATAATCAATTAACAATATGTGAGGTGCATATATTTTATTTATAATTTTTTATTTCTAGTCAAAAAAATTTGGTCAGACTCCATTTGTTGATGAACTCTTTGAAAAAACAAATATAAGAAAAATATTGGTGAATTTGTTGATAATAGATCCAAAAGGACTCATGTAAGTATCTCTTATGATAATATGTTTTATTTGTAACATTTAATACATTCATGAAATCACATTTGTCTATGTATTTTAGGAACATTTTCAGGCTAAACTTGTTGATACTAGGTCTGATCTATCATCACATGTTGGTAGCTCATAATGCACTCCCCTAGACCTACTGAAGAGGAGAAACTTAGGACACGATGTTGTTGGGTAGTAGCTATTGGTGGAAAGGAAAAATGACATTTGTATGGGGCTGACAATCTTGCTCGTGTTTATACTAGTGGAGATAACAACATCCTCAAACATACAAAAACATTTTCTAGTCAATCTCATGATCCTAAAGAGATTAAGATACTTAGGGAATGACTTGTTATCAATGAGACATTGGTTCTTCTTTTGCATTCAAAATTTGAGACATTTATTAAAGTTTTTATTCCATATCTTCCTCCCGAAACAACAAAAATAACTCAAACATTTCTTTTGGTAATAGTTAGGAGCAACTACGAATGAATGAACAAGATGACCAGCAATAAGGACAAGATAAAAAAAAAAAAAATGATAAAATTAAATATAATGATTATTAGATAGTTTAGTTTATGCACTTTAATTTATTTTTTTTTTGAAATAGCTTAAATTGAATCTTTCAATACGTTATTTGGCATTTTAATTGAACTTGTTAAATATTGAACAAATTGAATGTTAAACATAATTAATGTATGTCTTGTTTTTAATTTTTAATGTTTAGTAAGTTTCATTATTTGAAATCCAATAAAAAATATTTAGAAATAAGTTATAATTTTAAATTATAAAAAAAAAATATTCTCATAAATTTTTCTGTAGAAAATATCTATAGAAAACTTTTTATGAATTATTTATGAAATTTTTTTTATAAATTTATTTGTGAAAATTCTTTTATGAATATGTTTGTGAAAAAATTTTCATGAATTTATTTATGAAAAAATTTTGCACATTATTTACATAAAATTTCTCATGAATAAGTTCGTAAAAATTTTTCATAAATATGTTTCAAAAAAATTATTATTAAATATTTAAAAAAATCATAAAAAATAATCTCTTACTAAACTTTTATTAACAAATTTCTATTGGTAAAAAATTTATAAAAAAAAAATATACTTTTCATTAATTTTAAATATTATCCACAAATTTGATTAAATTATCCATAGATTTGATTAATGAAAAATATGAATTGTTTTTTTATAATGTATCAAGAATGAATAAATTTAAATAAACTTTTGTTAAATAAAAGACTTTATCAGATAATTTTTTCATTTGATTCCCTTATTTTATATTTTTCAATTATTTAGTATCATTTATCGAAAATTCTCATTTTTACTAATCCTAGTCGTATTAGATATTTATAAATTGTGATGTTTTGTAAAACTTTTGGAAGTTTCCATGAAGTATGAAAATTGGATGCTGTAATTAGCATTTTAAGCTAATCCCGTTTTGTTGATGAATTTTATTATGTGACTTTGATTGAAAGTGAAACAAATATGTTTGAACTGTTGTCTTGTTCATATTGCATGAATCGGTGGATGTTCAACATCCATAGAACCGTGTGTTGTACTTATTTGGTTTCAGCTGCAAGTTATAGTTACTTGATCACCTAAAATTTCTTCGTATATAGTGGCAATCACGTGAAATCAAGTTCAATTACAAATTTTTATTCCATGCATTGTAATCTCCAAGTGCTAGAGGGGTGCGGTGATGAATTGAGTTGAGGAAACTATAGATTGATTAAAATATAGATAAATTAGGAACTTCTTTATTTGGGTTTAAATAAAATGACACCTTAATCAGCCACTATTTCGATTCTCGAAGTATCCAAACATATCGTCACACCAGGTAAATGGAGAGATTTCATTGGGCGTGAAACACCTCTATTGCCCCCAATAAGGGAATCGTGCTTCTTATGCTTCCCCACTCTATCACTTCTGTGATAGTTTTTTGTGTCGTCTTGTTTGGTTTGAATCTTCCATTTCTTTCATTATTTGTTTTATTAGCATGTTTGTTTTTGGTTCCTCTGATAATCTAAATGACTCCTCTCTGCGCAATATCGCCTTACTTGATAAGGAAGTCTTGTCTATCATGGAGGATCCACAAGAGAAGAGAGTCATGATGACTCTATTGATAGTCAAATCTTGAAAGAGGATGGAGCTACGGTTGGAGGAAAATCCTTATCATTAAATACTCTACCACAAGTTCTTCTCGAAAAAGAAAGACCTAAGCTAAGGGTAAAAATCCCAAGTTGTCAAATGTTTTAAAACATGCAGGATTGAATTAGGGTAAAATTCAAGCAAAAGTTCCCTATTATATCAAATATTGTACGGTCCACAAGCCTATCAATTAAAGTGAGATATAATAAATATTTCAACCTCATCCTCCATAACTCATATCCATGGGCAAAATAACAAGATATAACCAATATAAAATGATACATGTATACTTAACCAGAACACTTCAAACACTTCAAGCAAACAGACACGTAAACTAAGATTTTTTTTTTTTTTTTCAAATGTGTAGGGTCTAGAAACCCACAAATCCAAAATCAAGTGGAACAGGAAAAAAAAACTAATCCACATGTCAGTCCACCTCAACTTACATTTTGTAAATCAAATAGAAAAATTAATCACCGAATCTTATGCATGTCAGATTATCTCAAATTACGTTTTGTAAACCAAATGCAAAACAAGTCAATATAGGACTAGACATACCACCTTACCACCCTAAATTGAACTATATCAATATCTCCTAATCATTTTATTTCTATGTTAACATTCTCATTTATGTTATCTCCACAATTTTGTCTTATTGTCCTTTTGACATCCAACACTTATTAGTAACATAATCGAACATATAATAATATGGTAAAATTTTATAAAAACTTGAATTACAAATAATCACTTATGGATTTATCTATTTTACTCACCTTACTTTATCAATGTGTGACATCCTTACTAATTTTTCATAAAAGGCCTGTACTATGACATTATCAATTTTATTTCAGAATTATATTCCTCATCGTGCTAAAACTATAATGCATATATTACTCATATTTAACCATAATATTTCATTTTCAAATTTATGTCGAAAGCTAGCTTTAAACTTAACTGTTTCCCTTCATTCTTCAAACAAAATAATATCTTCCAAAAATAAATCATTTGTATGTCCTCAATAAGCACATAAAAAAAATTATCCTATTGCATATTGGCATTAGCAAAAGGTAAAAGTGCAAGACTGCACGACAAAGACTAAAAGACATAATAACTATTTGAAAAGGTGAAAAGGGGCAGATGAGCGTAATTTTCCATCGGACTCTCCAAAGCACGTTCAACAAAAGCTCTTCAATCATTTTGCATTAAAAATGTCATTTTATGCATTCAGCTTATTCCATTACTAGATAGAACAAGGTGAAAAGACATCATGATGAATGAATCACTAAAGCAAGGTAAATCCTATTGGAGAATGAAAGTATCCAATTCCCACCTGCTGATGCATCTTACTGAAAACTTGTAACGGATGTACGCAAAAAATATTTCCAAAATCTAGGTTGAAGTCTTTCTTCTCATTTGCTCAAGGCTACTATTTATTATACTGTATATGTCGAAAATTTGACTCTTGATTTTTAACATTATAAATGGTTTAGCGAATGAGAAACTAAAATACTCAATACACAAAACTAGACAAGACAAGGAAATTCGAAGACATCTCTCCATAATAATAATTCATAACAATCAATCACAAGTCGAGATCCATAGCATAAGCATGTAAAAATTCAAGACAAGAACTACAGCGCGACAGTCACTATTTGACAATAAGTTCACTTCGGCTCATCAAATTAAGCAACAACTACATATTTTGAAATCAATAACTGTCCTGTCCTACAAACATATTAAGATTTATAGATTCTAAGATATATACTTAATTTTTTTTTTCTTGTACTATTATAATCTTATCCTATGAACTAGTGATTAAAATGACTATAAATAATATATTCTTTTTCTGCCTTAATACAATACATAAGTGAAAATAAAAACATTTTCAATCATTGCCTTTTTTTACCTCTGTTATGTTGTGTTCTTTTTATGGAACCAGAGCTCCCTCCTAGAGAGAACTCCATAGATACCTTTCTCTTTACACCATGATATTGCTTCTACCAATTCTTCAGGACCTGAGAATGCGGGGTCATTGTCCATGTCTCTCAAGATCCTCTAGTCCTTTCCGTATCCACCCAAGTGGCCCTTCCTATGTCATCATTGCCCTTCTTCCTCTAACTAGTACAACAATTCCTGGTCCCAATCATTCTAGGTGGCTCTCATCTCTATAAACAAGATGGATTTCCTTATATGATACATTCCCATACCTGTAGCTGATGATCCTATTTTCCCTTTCCTCGGGAGCATTATATACTTATATCCTGGCTTCTGAGCTCCTTATCTCCTTCAAATAGTTTAAATTGTTATTTATTTTGATAAAACTCGATTTACATGAAAGAATGCTTCTTTCAAGGTGACCTTTTGCAATTTGCAGAACTCTAAGACGAGATTTACAGCTTCAAACAAGACACCAACACTATCTTTGATTATTTCAATAGTCTCAACTATTTAGGAGGAGCTTGATAATTTTCACCCCTTTATCACCTTTACGTGTTTAGCCAAAACTATAAGCATGACTTCATCATCATATTCCTCAAAAGTTCTTGATGAAAATTTTGTTGCTCTCAAAATTTGCTCATAGAGCCCTTGCCTTTTCTAATTAGGGTTTTTTGGGCCCACTTATACCAATCGGTTTGGTAATGCTTTTCCAACAAAGGGTGCAATTTCAACGGTTTCAACAGCTCTAGATTTGACAAGGGCTTCCCTAAGAAGTGTGCCTACTATGGAAAAACTAGCCACGCAATAGACATTTGTTATGGCAAGCATGGGTATCATTCGAGCATCCTCCTACCTAGGACGACCACTTTTCCATGACTATGCCTGCAGTTCCGCATTCATGTCTGTCAACATTTGCCATTGCATAGTGATTTTATGTGAGAAGACAAGCAAGAAAGCTTTCCTCATTCGCACCTTTTGTTTTTGTTGGCACACCCCTTGTGTTAGTTGGTTTGAACTCCGAAAATACTATCTAACTCAATCAAATAAATTAGCCCCAAAGTTCCTAAAAGGGCCAAATCTATTTTCTACACTCTAGTAGCACATACATACTACCTTATACCAAATCTTGGATGATTAATTTAAGAGCTACTAATCACCTAGCTTCCTCTTTAAATTGTTTTCAAATTTATTAGAAAATTAAACCCATTCAAATTAATTTACCTAATGATTCACACATCACTACACATTATTATGGTATTGCTTATTTTTCTCCTAAATTTGTCATTCATGATGTCTTTTGTCAATTCCCAAATTAATATCCTGTCTTATAATTTCTTCGGTGTTTTTTTGTCAATCAAAGAAAGTGGAACATTGATTAGTTTGCTAAATTAAAACAAGGTCTCTACCATCTCATTACAAAGAACCCATTTTTCATCATCCAACACTTCCTTTATCTACACGAACTTGAGCACGCCCATTACGAATTCCAACCTTTATTACTCTAAACTAGGACATCTATTTGGAAACCATTTCAATATTTTACACCAAAAATTTCCCTTCATTGCCAAACATATTCATTAAACATGTGATCTTAGTCCAACAACAAAAATTGTCTTATTCTCTAACACTAATAGAACTTCTAAAAGTTTTTAATTAGTACACATAAATATTTGCAAGCCATTCTTGAAAACTTTCCTGGTCATAAATATTTACTAACCATTCTTCATGATTACAATCATTATATTTGGTTGTCTTATTAAAATCAAAAGTAGAGGTCCCATTAAATGTCAAAAGTTTAATCAATCTAGTTGAAAATCAATTTGAAACAAAAGTCAAGTGGCTTTAGTCTAATAATGGTCCTAAATTTCTTTTGAATGAATTTTTTGCTCCAAAAGGAGTCATACATCAAAAAGTTGTGTTGCTACTTCTCAACAAAATGATTGATTGTGTCGAAATAAAACGTCAACTTTTTATAAATGTGGTAAAAGCTCTCATGTTTCATATCTTAACTTGATGTGAGCAACGCTTTTCTACTCGGAGACCTTTCAGAGGATGTCTGCATGATCATATCACCAAGTGCTAACGGTGATCCTTCATCTCAATTTTGCAAATTGTATAAATCTATCTACGGTTTGAAATAGGCCAATCACAAGTGGTATGAAAAAATATTTATTTTGCTTTTGTCTTATGGGTATCAACAAGTCCAAGTTGTTAAGGTTGATAAGTTTAATACCATTGCATTGATTATATATGTCCTTGTACCTGGGTAGGCTTGTAAGAGGTTCCTCCTTTGCTCCCCTATCCAATTCCTAGCTTGAAAGTAGCTTGATTTTTCTCCTCCACCATTTGTGCCTTGGTCATTAATTCATCTAAAGTATGTGGCTGGTAAAGTTTCACCTCTACTCTTATCCCTTCCTTTAAACCATTCAAGAATCTCTGAATCATATATTCTTACTCGAAATTCCCTTTAATGACCCAGCATACTTCTCAAAATGTTTGATAAAATCCCCTACAAAACCTATTTGTTTTAACCCAATAAAAATTTTGAACGGATTCTTCATCATGGTGAGTTGAAACCTTTTCACCACCACTATCTTGAACAACTCTCACTTGGATTAGGATGGGAAGCTTCCAACCATTGAAACCAATTGAGAGCTTTACCTTCAAGTGCGATCAACACCGCTTGCATCTTTTTGTCTTCGGTGACTTCCTATATACGAAAATACTATTCCAATTGATTTGTCCACCCATAAGCCTCATCGCCAGACCAAATGGGAATATCAAGTTTACATCATCGCTATCTCTAATGTGGTTGGACAATCTCTGTTTCAAAATCACAATCTCCGTCTTCAATTTTATATACACTTTCATGATCACAACTTTGGTTTTTCCTTTCACTCAACATTTGAGTGAGATTTCTGGTCATCTTCCAACCTTTGGAAGTGCACATCCAATTTGTGTTCATGCACTTCACACTCACCGGCTGATAGAACTAGATCCCAATATTAAAAAGTGAAAAGAAGACAAAAAGACAAAGTCTTTATTGATAGAAAGAATAGATACAATTACCAATATCCTAGGTATTTGAGAGATCCAAACTATAACATTTCTTTAATTTCTATTATACCACCTCCCCTCAACTACTAATCGTCATCTATCTATATTTTCTTATATATAGTTCCCTTAACTAAATATTTCTCAATTAGTTATTAATTTGTCCACCTCTATTGCACCACTTCTTCCTTGTATATTTTCTTAAAAGGTTGAATCATATGGGTCTCATAATTTGAGTCCTATCAGTCTTGAAGTATTTTTTGGGATTCGATGTTGCTCATTCAAATGTAGCAATCTTTTTTATATGAACAATATGGCCTTGATCACCTTGAGGATTTTGGGATGTTGGGATCAAATCCATCCTCAACCCCTATGGACAGCTCTCTTTGGTTACACTAAGATGCTAGTGAGCCTCTCACTAAAATTGTCTTATTAGAGACTAATTGGTCACTTGCTATATCTTCCAAGCACTGGACCTGACATTGTATTTGTCACACAACAATTGAGTCGATTTATGTCAAATCTCACTCAAGCTCATTTTCAAGCAACAATATAAGTTCTTCGATACCTCAAGAGTTGTCCTGGAAAAGGACTATAATTTTTTAAGAGATTCTAATAGTCAATTTCTTGATTTTAGTGAAGTTAATTGGGCAATTAGTGATGATACTCATAGGTCAGTCACGAGTTATTGTTTCTTTGTTGGAAGTTCTTTGGTGTCTTCAAAAATTAAAGTAAGTCGCAGTATCTCGATCATCCTTAAAGGCTGAATATAAAGCTTTTGCCTTGGCCACTTGTGAGTTGCAATGACTTACTTAATGATGTTAAGATCTCTTATTCTAAGTAGTTTGTTTTATATTGTGATGATCAAAGCACTCATTATATTGTTGTAAATTATATTTTTCATGAACAAACCAAACATCTTGAAATTAATTGTCCCCTTGTTCATGAAAGATCCCTTCATGAGAATCTCTCTCAGCTATTCTTTGCAAATCTATCCAAGTGGGAGTTAGCAAACATTTTCCTACCTCTTGCAGGGGGCTTTTGCACAATAAGCCTAATGTGGCCCAGTCATTAAATTATGTAACATCTACACATTTTGGAATAAATAACTATGTTCTAGAAACATGTTGAGGTGTGTAGTTAGTTATTTTCTTTCGTGTACTATTTTGATCTTATCCTATGAGCTAGTGGTCAAAATGACTCTATAAATAATGTCTTCTTTTTCTACATTAATAAAGTACGTACATGCAAAAATAACATTTTCAATTATGGCCTTTTTCTTTAACCTCTGCTCTGCTGCATTTTAGTCATGAAAGTAATAGATGCAACAATGATTGAATATTATTTGTTACAGGACTAATTCAACATTGTTTTTAGGATAGAACCAACTATCCACAATCCTTATTGTATTTAGCCTAAATTGCCAAACTTCTAATCTATTGTGTTACTGCTAACAACTGCTCACTGGCTACATAAACAGACTATGTAACTATAAGGCTTCTCCAAAGCACAGAAAATTAGCTACACAATGTACAGTTTTATCACTATAAAATGATATCATGAAAAATAAAAACAAGTAACTAGTTATTTAAATATACCTTCCTCTCCACACCATGGCAAACCTTTAAGAATATCTCTCAAAGCATAATAATGGCTATCACATTTGTGGTCTGTGATAAAATTTCCCGAAAAGAATATCTTCTGGAAATGCTCACCAGGCTCCCTCTTGTAAAGGGTGAAAAAATCCTTTCCAACATCACTTTGGGATCTCAGGTTCCTTTTAATATAGTAAACACTCCCAGGTATAAATAACTCCTCAATTATTGCAGGTTTAGTTCCCGCATCTTTAGTGACAACTGAATTCTCCTTTGCAGCTTTAGAGGGCAGATGACTTTCTGGAGTAACTGTTTACACACAGCAAAACATCTGATGATAAACATGTCGCAAAATATATGTATTTAAAGGACACAAATAAGCATTAAACATCATCAACAAGCAAACATTTAGTTTACAATTCCTTCATTTTTTTTGTGTAAATATAATACAATATCTATACTATAAATAACTGTTCTGTTTTATCTTTTGTATTCGAAAAAGCAAACTTTGATGTCTAAGCATTCAAAAATCTTCTTTCTCACTTCTTAAATACTGCATGCACCATAAATTTATCTTGACAACAAGAAAGAAGTATGATTGACTCTTGAACATAATTACTACCAACTCCTCTTCAGTGGGAAGGGGGGTGAAATGAAACTCAGCCCTGTACAGGGCCTAAAAGGTGTAAGAAAAGCACTTCCCCGAGAAGAGATGGCAAAGAAGAAATGGTGTCACTGTATAAGTAGAATCTAGGTTCACTCTTCTAGAGACAATTAAGTTTTGAATCAGTATTTGATGGACTTTTTTTTTAAGTGATTCATAGAAGAATAAATCGAGGAAAAACCTATGAATATCTCAACTATAAGAAAGGACTTCATGATAGTAAATATGGGGCCTCACCACTCACCAATGCACGGTGTTCTTAGACTTATTGTTACTCTAGATGGTGAGGATGTTATAGATTGTGAACCAATATTGGGTTATTTACACAGAGGAAAGGAAAAAATAGCGGAAAACCAAACAATTATACAATATTTGTCTTATGTAACACGTTGGGACTATTTAGCTACTATGCTCACAGAAGCAATAATGGTGAATGGACCAGAACAGTTGGCAAAAGGGCTTACCAGCTAAACTTTTGTTTGTCCTGAAAT
This sequence comes from Macrotyloma uniflorum, assembly GCA_016859785.1. Taxonomy (NCBI): domain Eukaryota; kingdom Viridiplantae; phylum Streptophyta; class Magnoliopsida; order Fabales; family Fabaceae; genus Macrotyloma; species Macrotyloma uniflorum. The sequence goes on along the minus strand of BDMB01000077.1, from coordinate 833,288 downwards.
TTGCATAATCAGCAAGTTTGAGAGCTACATCTTGCACAGAAGAAACAACCTGCTTGGCATTTGTAACCAAATCCGTGACGCCTTTCCAGTCTTCTTTCTCAATTACACTCATCCTGAAGAAAATATCATATCCTTGATCAAACCTTTTGTTGTTTAACTACCAAATACATATTAAGATTTATAAGCCATTGATACCTAATAGATTTTAGATATTGAAGGTCTACTACAAGTTTGTGTGGAAATTCGGTTATAGAATAATCAGTCAACATTCACACACGTTCACCATTACATCACTTAGATATTATCAACTTCCAAAACAATGTGTTTACCCATCTCTTTTATTTAAAAAATTACACATCAATGAAAAAAAGATAGCAGAGCTGCAGTTGGTTGCTTTCCAGAATCTCCTATCAATGGACATGAGGACGAGGGGGAGGGGCTACTTACTTCAAGATAATGTCACTTACCAATCAGTTTGAACAATTTCATTTCTGAACCTTGTTAGGGAAGCTACACTCAATCTAGGTATAATATCATCCTGTACATTTCCAAAAACAATGTCATAAAGAAACACAATAGACAAATACAGACGAAACTTGGGAAAAGCATATGACTCATCTCAGGAAAACCACACATATAATTACTTAAACCCAGATCAAAATATTGTTAAACAAAATACAATGTCAAATGTTTTCATATACCTGCATGACAACTGTCGATACATAGCCAGAGCAGCTTTCAGCAAGTTCTCTGGAGACACATGGTGAAGTTCCATAGCCCACAGCAGATACAATGTCTGGGCTAAAACCAAGCTCCTTTGATGATTTTCTATGGATCATTATTGCCAATAAAGAAGCTATAGCACCTCCCAGAGAATGACCCACAAGTCTTAACTTAAATCCCTGTTAAAGAGTTAGCCACATCTGCCATGAATGAGATAAACACATAAACAAAGAAATGAAAAACAAAATAGATGGAGTAAGATCATCCCCACCTCATGTTTCTCCAAGCATTTTCTTATGATTTCAATCTCATGGCGGAGAAACCAACGAGCAGATTCAGCAATACCAAAGTGGGTTGAATAGCCTTCAAAGGTGACTTCACCATCACTTGAGGAAAGTATATCAGTGATAAGGTCATAAAAAGTATGTGTTCCCCTTATGCCTAAAATTACAAGCTTTCTCCGGGTATCAACCCCTATATAATATGCAGGCCTCATTACACTGGAGTTTTTAACAAATTTTTTTATATTATTTTCTCTTAGCATGCTGTTCCTTGAAAGACTAAAAGGGCTATCCTTATAAGCACCTTTAGCCAACTCAATATGATAAATGAGATCTTGAACCTGAAATTCAGTAAGAGAAGATAAGAATCAAGCATGTACTGTACCACAATAATTTGAAATGAGACGCTAGCATTAATAGTAAAAGATCACAATATCATATGAACATATAAATATAATATATGCCTTCTGCCTCTAAAATGCAGTTTCAGAAGTTACAATTGATTCTGACAATATCTGAATGCCTTTGATATCTTCAAATGGATGAGTAGAAGCTTGACGAAGATAGATCAGATACAAGCCAATTGTAAGGTCACTCAAGCTCCAATCCTGGATTCCAAGCTTGCTCCTTTTGATGCAGGCGACTATTTCTGTAAGGGATCGATTGCTTGGTGGGGGTTTCTTTCCAATTTCATATCCTGCATAACATGAAAAACTAAGTTAGCCTTGTTTTATTGTAAAGCAAATTGAGACATTATATAATCAAGTAGTGTTTATGGAGCATAGGAAAAACATGCTGATAATATGACTAAATTTTGTCATATAATGTTATTGAGCCATAGAGCAAGCATAAGAACAATAGTAATGTTGTTGTTCTGTGACCTGGAGGTTACAAGTTCAAATCAAGCAGTCTCTCCACTTGCAGGGGTATGGCTGTGTACATCTACTCCCTAGACCCCACCAAGAGAAGCCTCATGCACAGTGTCACCCATCTATAATGTAACTGAGTCATATGACTCAACTAATTTATAATAGATGATTTTAAAGGAAGGTAGTCGCAATTTTATAGTCATGCTAACTGTCTTACATCATCAGATGAAACATGTTATGACAATATGACTTAACACTTAACAGACCTGTGGGCAGAGCCCGCCTACAAAATTGCAGAGCTGGTTCAAGTGTCTTTGTGAGCCAAGCCATCTCTAACTTCCACTTACTATCTGAGGAATCTTCATCATCAGAACTGTATTTGGTAATCCCATAATTTCCATCTGCCTTCTTAACTTCAGATTTCGAGGAAATCTGTTGTGTTTCATTCTCTTTTTTTAGCTTATCTTCTACCTTGTCTGCTCTTGACCTTTGCAATTGAAGCCGGACAAAAATGCTATGCATATTGTTCCAATGTGGTTTTTCTCGGTTGAGAAAAATTTTGGTAGAATCTGCACATTCAGTTGAAAGCAATAGATATATGATTATATGAATGTTTGGATACTATTTCCTAGCATGAAAATTGTATTTAAAAAAAAAAAAAACTTAAATTAGGCAATAGAAACTTGGGATCCATTCCGATAAGACATTTTGTGAAATCAGTTCTTCATGAACCATTACGGCATCAACCCATAACCAGAGTGATAACACCAAATCTGCTGTTGAAGACAGGACATTGGGCATCTTTCAACTATTCTTTTGTATAAATGGCATATACTCTACAAGTAAACAAATATTCTATTGTCCTCTAGACACTGCTCAGTTGATAAAGCTATATATGTGCCTATGACACGCGCAATGAGTGTGTGCGTTCAGACCATGCAATGCACCCACCCAGCTTCCTTCCTCGGGAGGCCGCCTGCGGGCTTCCCCAAGTTCCACATCAGAGGTAAGCCCTCACTCGTATAATTTTAAAAAAAAATAATAATAAAAGCAGGTGTTCCTAAGATGCCCAATGATCATTAACAAAAGGTGGCAAACTGTGTTACATGAATTATAGGTTCAATTATTTTTATCAGACAAGTGCGTGTCAACAAAACAATTTCTTTAAAAACTTAAGATAAAGGTATATAATTTATATTAAAATCAAGTATTAAGTAATATTCAAATATGTAAAATATATTAAATAACTCGTAATAATTCCTAATTCACAATTTAAAATCAGGAAATTATTGTATTGCCATTAAGCCCTTAGCAGCTTAATGTGTATTGGGTGAGTGTTTGTAAACTTCACATTCAATTATCTTGATTAGCAAAATTCATTTGGGTTAAAATTGGGTTTAAAACTAAGTAAACTTTGTGTGCATTAAAACATGTTTATAGGAAAATTATCATATACGGTTTTAAACAACGAAACACGTCTTCTAACTAAGACAGAATCACACCGGCATTATTTAATAGTGAATGTTGTAGCTAACATAGTAAATTACATTAACACTCCAGAGACTATTTTAAGATTAAAAACAATACTTCTCTTATTTCTGTCCCTACCTTTACTCCTTAATTGTTTGAAAATCATTACATCAACAATCTTCACATATTATACTAATCTCCTTAATTGTTTGAAAAACACTACTCTCAACACCAATCACACATTTCGCTAATCCTTTTAATAAACATTACATTGGGTACGTTATATGAGAAGTTGTCGTCGTAACCATTAAAAAGTAAGGGACTATGTGCAATCAATCTGAAAAAATTCAAAGGTGTCGCTGTAATTTATTCTTTAAGGCAGAAATTAGGAAGTGTGGACATGTAAGAAGAATAAATGACGGTCTAGATTTCTAGAAACACTCTCCACCCAAATTCCTAACCCAAATCTAAAATCAATGTCGTTCCATATTAACAGCTTCTTTTCCACCAAATGGCGATTCATGATTTTAATTTTCACATATTGTGGGCAGAGTTAAAACGTTGTTACTGAGGTTGCTGCGTACCAAATGCAGCATTAGATTGAACGTAGGAGAATTAAAATGGAGAACAGAAGAAAGAGAACTTACAGATATTACGGAGCAATTGTTTCATGTATTGGGCATTCATTTGGATGAGGAAGCACGAATTTGATAGAACACAGAGACAAACGAAGAGAATAAGCTCTCAGACGCAAAAGGAGGAACCGCAAATGCTCGGAGTCGGCGTTGTAGAAGCAAGGCACCGCTTCAGGAACACTCTACAAATCACACCCGGTTATGCAACGAATCAACAAGTTTAACTTTTTTTTTTTAGGCCCATCCAAATTAGAAAATTTTCAAAATTAGAAAGTATATTAATTAAACAAATATATACTGCAAAGTTTTCTATATTTTTAATATGATAAATTACTTAATTTTGGGTCAATAACATTTTTTTTTCAATTTGATTTTTTAGTCGTCCAAAAATATTTATCATAGCTTTTATTATTTTAATTTGAAAATACTCACTTTTTTATCTCAAAATGTTTATAATTAATATTTCACTATAGTTATAAATGATTAAAAATTGTATTTTAAAGACTAAATGTAGATTGTTTTAAATAAATAAAAAAGCACAACTAAGTTTTTTAAAAGATTAAAGAGAAATTTCAAAAAGTTTAGAAACCATGGTTTTTAATTTTGACTGTATACATGTCATATTATAGTTCATACAATAATCAAACATTAGATTTTTAAACAAAAAGAAAAATAATATTTAAAATTAAAATTACTGTATCCTTTACGGATGAAGGTACATTTATTGAAGGAAAAACAAATGAAATATAGAATAAAAATATTAAAAAACATAATTTTTCACCTTTATGGTATATTTGGTTTTGAGAATAAAAAAAGTAATAAGTTGAAAAAAAATTAAGAAATTAAGAAATTAATAAAATTGATCTCTTCCGATTTCTTCTATTCATGTGAGGGGAGGTGTAAAATTTTTTAATCCAAAAATTCAACATTTTCTCTCTTTCTATTTTATTTCATTAGCTAAAAAAACAAGTAAAAAGAATTTATTTTCACATTTTCTCTCTCATGGTTTTCTTTTCTTTTATTATTTTTTTTCCTAATTAAAATAAGTTGTAGATTTATCATTTCTTTTCCAATTTTGAAGAGATCTAACTTCAAATCTTTTTTAAATATTTAAATTTAATCTTCTAAGATTATAAATGACAATATTGGTTGATTTGTCTCGTTTTAATTTGTCCAGCATTTAATCTAAAAAATGAGATAAGATAAGTTGCTTCACATCAAATTTGAGGGTTGAATCTTTTTGTTTGCCTCACCCCCCACAAATTGTAGACCTATGTTAAGCTCACATAATAAGTTGAATTCCATCTTTTAGGAATATCAAAACACAACTTATTTAATGTATTAATAGCACTAAACTTTAGAAGATATTTTTTTAATTTCAACATTTTACTCTCTAAATTTGGTCCAAAACATCACCAAACATCTTTAATCCTTTTTTAGCAATTAAATTTAAGATGTGTGCACAACAACACATGTGAAAGAATTTACCATTACATATAAAAATCTATTTTGTAATAAAAGTTTACCTTTTCAAGTATTTTGAAGAACATCATTAGCAGAAACATTGTTTAGAGTGATAGAACAAACTTTTTTTTAATTCCTAATCTTGCAAAAAAAGGAAAAATCATTAATTTTCTTAGACAACTCAAAACCAGTGTGAGGGGAGACATATGACAAAAGTTAAGAAGCTTGCTATTTAACTTCCAATTTAGGTCAACAAAGTTATGAAACTTTTTGTATTAATAAATGTCTGTAAATCAGAAATTAAGCACATTTCAATAGGAATGGAAAGAAGTAATTTCTTAATTATAATTTTTTCATTTATATATATTCTCTTAATGTCACCTTTTAACAATATTTTTATAAATTATAATTATTTTATATTAAAACTTTAATTTTGGATACTCAATCAATGTTTTAAAATTTGTCTTATAATTATTTTTTTATATGTGTAAAATTATTTGACTCATTTTATTTTATTTTTAACATATTTTAAGGTGTTTTTATTTTTTCTAAACCTTTTACATTTCGATGTATAGAATTTATCACTAATTTCTACTAAAGATGGATTTTACTATTATGTCTTATTTATTGATAATTATATTCGTTATTATTGAGTTTATCTTATAAAACATCATTTTGAGTTTTTTAATTTGAGTTTTTTAATGTATATTTTATATTTTATGCATTGCTCAAAACCCAATATAATATTATTATTAAATATTTTCTATGTGATTTGGGCAATAAGTACACTTTTCATAAATTTTCTAAATTAATTGTCACTGATGATACTCTTCATCAAACTTCTTGTACTAATATTCCTCAATAGAATGAGGTTGTTGAAAAAAAACATCGCCACATTCTTGAAATTACTCATTCTCTTTTATTGTTTTGCTTTAATTCCTAGTGAATTTTGGGGTGAAACTGTTCTTACTATTGTCTATATTATTAACCATATTCCATCTTCTATTATCTCATATATGTCTCCCTTTCAAAATTTGTATGCTTATGTTTGTGATTACTCTTCCTTAAAAGTTTTTTACTCTACTTGATTTGTTCTTCGTTCATAAGTAGAATGTAGTAAATTGTCCTTTGTTCTACAATATGTGTTTTTCTTGGCTATGAGAATGATCAAAAGAGTTATCGTTGTTATGATCCTACCAACTGCAAATTCTATATTTCTCGTAATGTTGTTTTTTCTTAAGCATATTCCATTCTATTTACTTTATTCTAATTCCCACAACCTTATAAGGTATAATCTCATTTGTATTGATCATTTTTCCAAAGATGATAATGATGTTATAAATAATCTTCAAATAGAGAATTGTAAGAATGATACTTGTACTACAACAACTCAAGATGTTTCCACAACTTCCTAAACACCTATTATGATTGTTGATCCTCCTTGTTATCCTCCACGTGTTCGTAAGTTCACTTCTTTTTATTTTTCTTTCTTTGTTCTTAACCACAATTCATATTTTGTTTTAATCATCTTTCTATCAAGAGGTTGTCCTTGATACACTTTGGCAATAAGTTATGCAAGAGGAACTTCCTATTTTATATAAGACAACTATTTGGGACTTTGTATCTCTTCCTCCAAGTAAGTTAGCAAACCATTGGCTCTCAATGGTCTACATGATTAAAACAAATTCAGATGGGTTTGTTGAGCATCACAAAACTCATTTAATTTCTAAAGGATTCTCCCAAGAATATGGTCTAGATTATGTAGAAACCTTTTGTCTTAATTATTTAGATGACTACCATTTGTACTCTTATTGTTATTGCCTTTGTTCGTCAATGAGATATTTCAAATGGATGTTAAAAATACTTTCTTAAATAGTGATATGAGATGAGGTCTACATGATACTTCTTTTAAGTGTTTCTTATAATCTAGGGGAAGTGTGTAAATTAAGAGAGGTTTTTTAAGGTCTTAAACTAGCTCCTTGAGCTTGATTTGAGAAGTTCTCCACAGTTATTGCATCTTAAATTTGAAGAATACTTCTCATGATCGTATTATTCTCTCTTTATATATTGACGACATGATAATCACCAAAGATTATGGGAATGGAATTGTAGTGTTAAAATTATAGTTAGCAAAGTAATTTAAAATGAAGGATTTGAGACCTCTTTAGTATTCTTCCAATGAAAATTTTTAAACTTATACACAATTATTATGCACCCTATATGCTAGTGTTAGAGTTCACTATATTTAAATTACACGAAATAATTAAGGTAAAAAAAAAATAACCTTAATAGATTTAACAAAAAATTTCAAAAAATGTATATATCTCTTATATTTTTATTTGCCCTTAATTATGCATTATTTGATTAAGTAATTATTATCAGAATAATTAAGATTAGCAAATCTTAATTAAGGCTCGTCAAATGAGGCCCATAAAAGAATATTATAAATAAATATCAGTTAAATTATTGGTACTAAATTATTAGGAATCACTCTCTCATTACTAAATCTCCCCCTAGGACCAACAAAATCTATTCCATAAGGTCAGTAATTGGCCTTAATAACTGTTAACCTATCATTATTATTTCTTGTGTCTAGGGTTGAATCACCAAATACTATAATGAAAGTAAATTTTGTGGTTGGAGTGGGATTACTCCTACTAACAAGACCAACAGAGAAAGAGGAAAAAAATATACTAAGATAACAAAAAATACTGTGGATATCATTTTTCACTAAAGAAATTTTGGAACAGGGAAAGTTTAGAATAGAGAAATTTTAGAAGGGAAAGTTTAGAATAGAGAAATTTAGAATGAAAGGTCATGAGATAGCATAGTAGACTTTATATAGTTTTTCTAGTGATAGTAGAATATGTTTGTCCATTTTAATATTCTTCTCTATGTGCAGTTAAACGCAAGGTGCAGAAGAGGTTGAATTTTGTTGTAAATGGATATAGAATGTATCACATTTAAGGATATCATTTTCCTGTTAGCAGACCTTGTGTGATCCCTTTTATTGAAATCTAGTTTTATTTTTTCAAAATAATAATTAATTTAATTAATTTAGTGTTGTGTTGTTTTCTTCTTAATTAAAACTATAAAATCAATTTAGGTTCTACTTTAAAATACTTTATAATTAAAAAAAAATTATATACTTAAATTATTGTACTTAAAAATTTATCTAAAATTTAAAAAATATTAAAAGAAATAAGTTATCATAATTTATATTTTTAAATTTCGTAAATAAAAAAATATTAGATCTAATTAATTTATATATATTTAAATATTATTTAATTAAGATTAATTTTTTAAATTTATAAAATATTTGTTTAAAATTATTTTTATATTCAATTTTCTATGTTTTTGGAAAATATTAAGATAATACTTTTTTGAAAAATTATTATTATATACTCTGTTTTTTTGGAATGATAATTTTAAACAAAGAAAAAATTTACAAAAAAAAATATGATTTTTTTTTTAATTTTATGATTTTCAATTATTATTTAAAATTTATGTTTGCATGCTTAATATTTTAGATATGAGTTATTAATTTAATTTAAAGTATTAGTTAATCTAAAACTATTAAATGTAAAAATACATCTAATTTTCTTTTTAGTTAATGGTTGGATCAAAATAATAATATAAAAGTATAAATATAATTATAATATTTAAATTTTAAAATATATAACTAAAATATATTAAATATTTTAAAAATATAAAAATAATATGTATTTTTAAACATTTAAATTTTTAATTAAATACGTGGTCTAATTAAACACGTGGTTTAATAGAAATAGAAATAAATAATAATAATAAAAAAATACTTATTTAAAATATCGTGATTATCATATTTTTTTTATAATAACTTCTTTTAATATCAACAAATGAAAATAATTCTAAATATTAAAATTAATGTAGTAAATATTTTAATATTTAAAGTTAAAATAAATTATATAATATTAAATTATTTAAATAATAATAAAAATATTTTTTATTATTTTCAATATTTTATTATTGGCAATATTTTATTTAATAAAAAATTTAAAAAAGATATTATATAAAAAAGTAAAATAAAAAAAAAACTAAAATTATGTCCTATGAATAAATAATTAAGAAAATAAATTAAAATCATTTCATATATAAAAATACTAAAATAGAAATTTAATAAATATATTTAAGAATAAAATTAAAATAAATATTAAAAGTTAAAAGTGAGAGGCTAAAATATTACTGAAAAAATTTATCATCAATTAATATATAGATTACACAAGTTCTCAACATATAAAAAAAACTCAAAACTATTTGAATAATAATAATTTGTCAAAGTAGAAGTATAAAGATAAATATAATTTAAAATCATCTTTTAAATATTATTTCATAATATATATTTTACGTTTTGGATATATATTAGATATTAAACTCTGCGTTTTTCTCTGTTGGTAATATCATATATTTAAATTTTATTTGGAAATTTAAAATTTAAATAAAAATGAAGAATAGATTATTACTAATAGAATTACTTATATTTTGCATTAAAAAAATTGTAGAAAATGAATTATTTTTTATGAATTTGAACAAATTTATATAAATTTAGTAAAATTTCATAAATATAAATAAAGTTGAACTATGCGTGTATATATATATATATATATATATATATATATATATATAAGTAATGCGATGAAATTTTAGATGACATATATGGGTTCTGATTACATGCAACAACATATATTTAGTTATATGAAAGTTTTGAGTAACGTGAGATGGTATGTGTAAGTTCTTGTTACATTGAAATTTTAAATGACATATGTGAGTTCTAGTAACATGCAATAAATGGTTATTAACTTAAATGTATGAATGATGAACAAATGATCTTTAATTTATCTATATCAAATACAATAATGAATATTATTTTTATAATTAATTATTTTATGTAATATTTTTAATTTTTTTCATACATTTGTTTATTTTAGTATACTTGTAATAGTTATGCAAGAATTTTATGAAAATATTTCATTGAAAAATAAAAACACACAAATTAACCTAAATATGATAATAAAAATGTTAATTATTTTTTCTTTTATATGAATTTTTAAATAAATATAAAATATATATACATAACTTAAATAAATCAACATGATACACAAATCCAAAATCTAATAGTGAAATAATTGATACTATTTTTATAAATTTTTTAAATAGATAAAAAATTAGATACACGTTTATTTATAGTCCTATACATTATACTTGTAAAATAAAAATCATATTTTTCATGCAATTATTTTTGAATATTTTATAAAAATTTATAGAAAATTCATATGAATTTTATAATGGTTTAAAAAATCAGATGAAATGTAAAAAATTTTAGCAGTGTTATATTTGGTTTTAATATAATTATATTAAATACATTTTAAAATGAATATTAAATATAAAAGTAAAAACATATAATTTAAATAAATCATTTGCAAATAAATATTTTATTAAATTAATTTGATATTGTTATTAATGGTTGCATCTATAACCCAATTGTAATTGTGAATGGTTGAGAGCACGAGAAAAAGTTAGATAGTAATTTGTGTTATTTGGGGACAAAATACCATAATAGACTACACATGTATTTTTCAATTTTCAATGAACTTGAATACAAAATTTACATCACAGTAAATGCTAGTACAATAAATTGTGCATGTATTTTATTTTTCTTTTCATTAAAGGAAAAAACTTAGAGGGTTATATGATAGTAAATAGTTTTTATATTTGATTTGAATGTATTTTTAATAAAAAATCGCATCAAATCGCACCTCGAACATCCTTAGATTTAAATGTATATTAAGTAGATTGCTTTTTTCTATTCTTCTCTTCTATGATTTTCATTTCATTTTAATTCTAATAGGTCTATTTCTTATATTTTTATTTACTCTTAATTATGCATTATTTGATTAAGTAATTATTATCAGAATAATCAAGATTAGCAAATCTTAATTAGACCCATCAAATGAGGTCCATAAATAAATATTATAAATAAATATCAGTTAAATTATTGGTACTAATTTGAGCAGTGAAAATTGAAGTATAATCACAAGTATAGTTCCCTGTTATGGATAGCCCTGTTATGGATAGAGAAGAACTTGAAGTTCAAAAACTAGTCCACAAAAATAAAAGTGATCTTGAAAAAGAATCTATTTCTAATAAAAACAAATAGTTTATTTCTAAATATAGTAATAATAGTTTTAATATTTGTTTATCAATATATTTTAATAAATTTAAAATAATATGATTCATTACAAATATTTGTCTAAAAATAATAATGATAGATTACATGTAATTAAAAATTAATTCTTATGATAAAATTATTATTTTTTTAATTTTGATTATCATTTTGCATATAAAACAAATTTCTTCTAACAAAATTTTAGAAATAAAATCACTTTATTTATTTAAGAGATTGAATTTATTTGATAAAAGAAGAAAATGTATTAAAATAATACTAAAATATAAATTTTATTTAACTCTTAAATATTTTAAACAGAAATTTTGATATTGGTAGTAATAGAATATGTCTCCTCCAAGTGCACTTGAATGGAAGCTGGAGAAGAGGTTGAATCTTGCTGAAAATTGATACAGAAAGTTGTATATTGATAAAGTTAATTTAGATTCTACTTTAAAATACTTTATAATTTTAAAAAAATAATAAAAAGTTATATATTGAAATTATTATACCTAGAAAATTTATATAGATTTAAAATTCTAATGATATTATTACTTTATATTATATTAATTATATGATTATAACTATTAGATATAATCTTAACTTTTTCATATCTATATTCCTATACATTCATTTCAGTTTTTCTTTAGGACAAAAAAAGTTTTCATTATTATTTAATTCATACATAAAAAAAATAACATTAGGAAGTATTAGAAATGTATTGTTATAATAATAAAAAATATTCAAATCTCATGAAAAAAATATACAGTATAATTAAATTTCTTTTATTTATCCTTTTTTAATGAACAGTGAAAGACGTTATTATTCATTTATTTTCTCTTTTAGTAAGTAATGTTTTATTTTCTTAAGGAAGTTTAAATATAATTGTTATTTTTAAAAACATAATATACATAAACTTTGTTATATTAGTAGATAGAATAATCAAGAGATTTTAATGAGGAAATAATAAAATTCAACAACTGAAAAGTCATTAAAAAGAGTTGCACAAATTTGTCACATTACAAACATAGATTCAAATCAACTCAACTTCTTCATTTAAATACAAGGTAACCATAGATTTTCTAAGATTTAAGGAAAAGTAGTAGAACTTCTATTTCTAGATATTTAGCCAAATAATAATTAGTTGCTTCACTAGGATGAAAAGTGTCCCAAAAAGCATATTTGGAATGATCTTCACACACAAGTAGAAAACTACAAAGTTGAGTGGCCTCCACGTAGCCCGATCCACAACATCCTCTATCTGTTACCTCCATGCCTATTTGACAAATTTCCACATATATTCAAAATAAATATAAGAACAAATTCATAAAAAATATTCTACTACTTTTTCTTATTTTAAACCAAAAAAATATAAAATAATTCATGTATAACTATATACCAAATTTGATTTACCATATTTATGAGGATTATTGAAAAGATTGAGCAATGAGTAATACAAATCTGCATAGATAATCTTGCTTCCAGGAAGTGTAGCTTGTAATTGGAAGAGTCGCTGCGCCAATTTCTGATTATACTTCTCACTGTCAGCATTCTCTTCCATTACACATTCTCTATTAATTTTAACCTTGTAAGTCCTTTGAAAAGGTAGACAACCAAGGGGAGGAAGTCCAGCTACACCCATGTTTCTGCATCCGAGATCATATAATTCCTACAGTATCACACAGGTATCAATGTTACAACAACATATTTAATTATAAATTTAAACTTATTATAATATCTAGTTATGATTTTTTCTTATTAAATTTTCATGATAAAGAATTATATCATAACAAAATAACTTTAATATACCTTGATTATGAGTACAAACTTATCAAGTAAGTAATCTTGATAAGTATCAATGATCGGGAACATGGGTATTCGGAGACCACCATCATAGAAATTGAAAAGAAAATCATTAGCCCCTACAAAAATCATAACAAGAGCATTTTGAAGTTTTTCCTTAACTTCATCTTCTCCAATGATTTGCTTCAATCTTGAGATGTAAATTTTAAAATATTGAATTTGTTGCTTCATCGATAAAGCATTCACAATCAATGGAGTTATTTCATCGATACCCGATCCTCCTGAAGCAAAACATACTCCTGTTAAGATTTCTTCACCAGATAAATTTGGAGCAAGAAAAGGAGGTATAGATTCTTTAATATTTAGAATTGATGCTAAAAAATCTGGAATCACTCTCCCATTACTAAATCTCCCCCTAGGACCAGCAAAATCTATTCCATAAGACCAGTAATTGGCCTTAATAACTGTTAATCTATCATTATTATTTCCTGTGTCTACGGTTGAATCACCAAATACTAGAATGGAAGTAAATTTTGTGGTTGGAGTGGGATTACTCCTACCAACAAGACCAACATAGAAAGAGAAAAAGTGTATTAAGATAACAAAAAATACTATGGATGTCATTTTTCACTAAAGAAATTTTAGAACAGGGAAATTTTAGAATAGAGAAATTTTAGAATGAAAGCTCATGAGATAGCATAGTAGACTTTATATAGTTTTTATGGTGGTAGTAGAATATATTTGTTACCATTTTAATATTCTCCTCCATGTGCAGTTAAATGCAAGGTGCAGAAGAGGTTGAATTTTGTTGTAAATGGATACAGAATGTATAACATTTAAGGATATCAATTTCTTGTTAGCAGCCCTTTTATTAAAATTTAGTTTTTTTTTTCAAAATAATAATTAATTTAGTGTTGTGTTGTTTTCTTCTTATTTAAAACTATAAAATCAATTTAGGTTCTACTTTAAAATACTTTATAATTAGAAAAAAATTATATACTTAAATTATTGTATTTAAAAATTTATCTAAAATTTAAAAAATATTAAAAAAAATAAGTTATCATAATTTATATTTTTAAATTTCGTAAATAAAAAAATATTATATCCAATTAATTTATATATATTTAAATATTATTTAATTAAGATTAATTTTTTATATTTATAAAATATTTGTTTAAAATTATTTTTATATTCAATTTTCTATGTTTTTAGAAAATATTAAGATAATATTTTTTTTAAGAATTATTATATACTCTGTATTTTTAGAATGATAATTTTAAACAAAGAGAAAATTTAAAAAAAAAATGAATTATTTTTTTAAATTTTATAATTTTTAATTATTATTTAAAATTTATGTTTGCATCTGGATATGAGTTACTAATTTAATTTAAAGTATTAGTTAATCTAAAACTATTATCATATGTAATTTTTTTAAGTTAATGGTTGGGTTAAAATAACAATATAAAAATATAAATATAATTATAATATTTAAATTTTAAAATATATAACTGAAATATATTAAATATTTTAAAAATATAAAAATAATATATATTTTTAAACATTTAAATTTTTAATTAAACATGCGGTCTAATTAAACACGTGGTTTAATAAAGATAGAAAAAAATAATAATAAACAAAATATTTATTTAAAATATTGTAATTATCATATTTTTCGTAATAACTTTTCTTAGCATCAATAAATTCATTGAAAATAATCTTAAATATTAAAATTAATGTAGTAAATAATTTAATATTTAAATTTAAAGTAAATTATATAATATTAAATTATTTAAATAATAATAAAAATATTTTTTATTATTTTCAATATTTTATTTAATAAAAGAGAAACCTGTGAGTGAAAAAGAGAAAAAGGAGAAACAAAATAACTTATATTACTCATTATTGTACATAACTATGCAAAAATATTTGTTTATATATAGGGGATTTGATAACAAACTAACATATTAACAAACAAAGAAACAAACTAATAACAACATAAATTGTTGGGAAATCCTACATTGACTAAAAATGAGACCGAACTATGGTATATAAGTGAGGTGTAAACCTCACCTCCTGAACTGGTTTTGAGGATGAGTTAGGCCTGTAATCACTTTCTACAGAAATTATTCATTATTCTAATATCCCCTCTCAAGGTGGGTAATGGATCTTGAGAAGACCCATTTTGGACATAACAGTCTTGAAAGGAATAGGATAAAGTGATTTAGTAACCACATCAGCCAACTCTTGAGAAGAATGAACATACATTAATTTAACAAATTCTTTTTGAATTTTGATCCTAATTATGTGACAATCTACCTTAATATGTTTAGTTATTTCATGAAAAGTAGGATTCTTAGCAATCTAGATGGTAGACTAGCTATTTGAGTAAATGAAGAACGAAACAGAAATGGAAAGGTGAAGATCCTTGAATAAATATTGAAGCCACTACAATTCACAAATTAAGGAAGTTAGAGCTCTGTATTCACCTTCAGAAGATGATATGGAGATAGTATTTTGCTTTTTAGATTTCCAAGAAGCTAATGACTTTCTTTCTAAGAGAAATACACTAGCTAGTAACTCTCCGAGTAGTAGAACATGTGGCCCAATCAGAATAAAAAAAAACTTGTATTTGTAGAGGATTGTTAGATGGATAAAATAAACTAACACCAGGAGCATTTTTCAAGTATTGAAGAATATGCATAACTTGTTGTAAATGAAGGTTCTCTAGGTGTAGAAACAAATGTTGAACAACAAAACTTATATTTGGCCTTGTAGAACAACCTACCAATAAGTCTACTAAAAGAAGAAAGATCTGGAAAAAGAGAACCTTTATTTGTATGTAATTTGATAGAAGGATCAGCAGGATTGGGGGCTGGTTTGCATCCTAACATACCAGCTATAGAAAACAACTCAAGGCAATATTTTCTTTGATTTAAAACCAGACCAAACTTAGACCTTGCAACCTCTAGACCAAGAAAGAACTTAATAGGTCCAAGATCCTTGATATGAAATTTTGAGTGAAGATGACCCTTGACAATCTGAATCTCAGAAAGGCTATTACCACTAAGGACAATATCATCAACATATATTAAGAGAACTGTGATAGTAGTACCTTAAAGTTTGATGAACAAAGAATAATTAGCAGAACTTTGTGTGTAACTCAAGAAGAGTAACTCAGATGTCAGTTTCTGATTCCAATTTGTACTGGCCTGCTTGAGATCATAGAGAGACTTTTGAAGCTTGCAAACCATTTCAGAATGAGGAAGAGTAACTTAGATGTTGATTTTTTATTCCAATTTCTATTGGCCTGATTGAGACCAGAGAGAGACTTTTGAAGCTTGCAAACCATTTTAGAATAAGGAAGAGTGAGGCCAAGAGGAGGTTTCATATAGATATCTTCCTTCAAATCGCCACGGAGGAAAGTATTGTCAATATCTAACTAGTGTAGAAATCAATTATTTGCACTAGCAACAACTAATAAAACACAAACTGTAGTGAGCTTGATAACAGGAGATAAAGTTTCAAAGTAGTATACCCCCTCTATTTGTGTGAATCCTTTAGTAACAAGCCTTGCCTTGTACCTTTCAATAGAGCCATCAGATTTGTATTTAATTTTATACACCCATCTACATCCAACAATCTTTTTGCCAAGAGGAGGATTAACCAAACACCAAGTCTGATTCTTGTCCAAAGTTTGAAACTCACTTGTCATTGCTTTTTGCCAACAATCTTGAGAACAGACTTCTTTGAAGGAGGTAGACTCAACATGTGCAGAAATAGAATGACAAAAAGAAACATGATCAATAGAACATTTGTCATAGGAAACAAAAGAATGCGTAGGGTAAGGGGTAAAATGTTTTGATTGGGAAGCATAAGTAGTACCATAATAGTATTGATCAAGATAAGCAGGCTTGTTTTTAATTTTGGAAGAGACTCTAACATTATCAATATCAATAACGACATCAATACTAGGCACATCAGGGATGGGAAGAGAAGGTGAGATAGAAAGAAAATCATAATGAGGAAATTCAGAAGAAATGAGATTAGAAAAAATATTAAAATTTTCAGAATCAGAAGAATGTTGAAAATATGGAAATATACTTTCATGAAAAAGAACATTTATAGAAATGCAAAAGTATTTAAAGTGAAGATTGTAAAGGATATATTATTTAGTACCAGATTTATAACCCAAGAAAATACATTTTGAAGCTCTTGGATCAATTTTGGATCTACCAGTAATAAGAGTACTAGCATAAGCTAGGCATCCAAACGGCTTTAGAAAATCAAAGTCTGGTTTGTTTCAAAAAACAAGTTGATATGGGGACTTAAGTTTTGAGAAAGGAGTTGGTAATCTATTAATGAGAAAAATAATATGTTTAAGAACATAAGACCAAAAAATTTTAATTTTTGCTTGAAAAAGTAAAGCTCTACATACATTTAATAAATGTTGATGTTTTCCCTCAACAATACCATTTTGTTGATGGGTCTCAACACAAGAGGTTTCATGAGCAATTTCTTTTTATTAATAAAAATTAGTGAGTAAAATTTTTTTATCATGATTAGATCTAATTTTTTTTAAATAACAATCAAACTGAATTTCATTTAAAGTAATAAAGGTTAAGGAAGATCTAACATCAGCTTTAGTTTTAAGTAATAAAACCCAAGTAAATTTGCTATAGTGAAAGTATTTAAAACCTTCAATAGAAGAAATAGAAAGGGGTCTCCATATATCAACACGTATAAGTTCAAAAAAAAGTTTTGGTTTTGGTACTACTGTTTGTATAAGGTAATCTCTTTTGTTTAACATAGGCACAAACATCACATGCATCAATAAGATGAAAAAAATATCAGGATATTGAGAGGATAGAACTTGGAGAATTTTATTAGAAGGATGACCCAACTTTGTGTGCCACAAAGTATAATTGTCATTATTGATATTGAAAATAGAAGTTTGTAAATTAGAAATGTTACAATGAACATTGGAATTATTTGAAGAAAAATTTAAAACACTTTGATCCAAAAGATGAAACAAGCCATTATCTTTCTTAGCTACTCTAATCATCTGGGAGGTAGCATCTGTAAGAGAAAACATTTGGTTTAATAAAACAAGATCAAATAATTACTATTAGAAATGAGTTTAGGAATAGAGATTAAATGAATAGAAAATTCTAGTACACATAGAACATCATGTAAAATTATATTGTCAATAATAATGATATCAGAAAACTTAGCTACAACAGAAATATTGTTAGGAAGCTTAATAAAAATAGGAGAAATGAGTTTAAGGTTCTGAAAAGTAGACTTAGTAGGGCATATATGATCTGTGACACCACTGTTTAAGATCCAAAGAGGTACAAGAAAAGTTATACTTGAGGAATCATTAGTGCATTAATGAATAGTATTGACAGAAGATGAAGAAGATTAAGATTGTTGAAGTAGGGCAAGTAAAGCTTGACGTTCCTTCTAGAAACCAAACTGAGAGACAGATTTGTCCTCCTCTTTGACAGAAGAAGAAGATACAGGTGAAGGTTCTGAGTCAACAGTACTAGCAAAAGGTTTGGTTTAAGCAGTAGTGAACTTGAAGTTAGTTTTGTAACTAGGAGGAAGTCCATGCTTAATCCAACAATTATTGGAGTATAATTTGTACTTTTACAATGATTGCAAAATTTATAATTTCTTCCAGAATTTCTACTAGATCTACCTCCTCCACGAATATTAGAGAAACTTCTCGAGTAGAACCATCGAATTTGGAAGAATTTTCTTGATTATTAGCATTAACAATAACTTCTTGAGAAATAAGTGTTGGAGATCCCACATCGACTAGAGATAAGGCCAAAGTAAGCTTTATATAGTGGTGCAAACCTCACCTCATCAAGCTGGTTTTATGAGGATGAGTTAGGCTTTAATCCACTACTAATATTGGTACTAATATTACTAATATGGTATCAGAGCCAATCCTAGCGAGATTCTCGGTCCACTTTCTCAGGCCGATATCGGACCACTTCTATCAGACCACCCATAATTTCTAGTCCCACGTCGAGTTTAGGGACGCTCAACGTGAGGAGGGTGTGTTGGAGATCCCACATCGACTAGAGATAAGGCCAAAGTAAGCTTTATATAATGGTGCAAACCTCACCTCATCAAGCCGGTTTTATGAGAATCTATGTTCCCACGACCCATGGATTTTGACTAGTAGGGGAAAAGCTTCCATAATTCCTTAGCTACCAACTACCACCAAAAAAATATTAAACAATCAAACTTTGTTATGTTATGTTATGACAGTTCAGTTTCGTCAAAAGTTAAAACTCCCCAATCAAGATTCTGCTAAGAAAAAACAATCTCTATTCCATATCTATTGCTTTTTTTTGTTTCAATCGTGTTAACAATTTTCTTTATATCCACGTTATTTTAAATATCCTCATGATATTTACATGGCCGAATATATTATATTTATGTTTAATATACATAACTAAATATATGAAAAAATATTTAATAAAATCAAATCCAAAAAATATAATTTCTATAAAAAATTCCAATTATTTTTACTAACCTCAAAATCTCAGCACCTAAAAATAGTGCTCCTAAAGACCACTCAGTGCTTAATGAGTATGTGTTGCTCTTTTAAGTGTATGTGTATTATTGAAAATTAAAAATTATATATTCCAATTGGCCCAACAAGAGGCCCAATTGGGGGCAGAATTCCACATCTGGAATGCACGAATGGACCATATTACCCTTATTTTCTAGCTTTTAATTTCAAATCTCTTCTTTTTCTTTCTTTCTTTGTCTGAGGAAAAAAAGTAGGAGAAAAAACAGAGCGCCCTAGATTTACTCTTCTCTGCTTCGGAAGAAAGTGAAACCAAACAACGCAGAATCAAAATCCCAATGGCTTTTGCTTCTTTCCTCGGCAGAGTCCTCTTCGCTTCCGTTTTCATACTCTCTGCTTACCAAGAGTCAGTACTTTTTTTTTTCTTATATTTTTCTTCTGTTGATTTGTGCCATAAGATGTTGTTTCTGTAAGCTGAATTCAAACAAACGGAGTTAGTAGAAGTTTCTGGATTCTCTGTAAATTTGTTTCGTAGATTCGGTTATTTACTTGCTGCAGTAGTTGGATCCGTAATTTTTAAGGTTTGGAACCGTTTCTCCGAGTAAAATAACCGCGTAGATCTGTTTTTTAGTTTTTCGTGTGAGATTTCGAAAGAAGGTTAATGTGTTAGATTTTTATTCTTGTTTTGACTTTGAGGGACAGTTTGAACAAGTTATTTTCAGATTTGGTAGAAGTTCGAGGAACTATATTCTATTCTTGCTTCTTTTATTATTTGTTAGGTGTGAAATTAACCATAAGTTTATGTCTAGTCTGCAGATTTGTATTTCTGGATTATATGTCTAATTGTCGTTATGTTTAATACTTACTATATGTTTCTGAGTTGTGGCCATTTCTTCGTTGACTTTATCATGTTTGAATTCTTACTGAGTTGGGTTACTTTGAATTATTTTATGTGACTTCATTATTACTATATATTTATATATATATATATATATATATATATATATATATATATATATATACAATTGTGCTTGATTTAGAAATTATTCATTCTAGAGTTTGGAGGAGTTGATGGGGTTGGTTGCTTGTGCTTACCTTTCCTTGTTGCGTTAGAGAGTAGGGTTAATAATTAAGTTCTTTCAATTTGATATTTTAAGTGTGCAAGCACTTTTCTGGTAATTATTCTTGACCGTTCCTTTTTAATACAAGTATGTATGGTTCATCCCCTGTTTTTGGTTGCTGAAGTAAAGTTTTTTTACTGTGCTGTTTTTCACAATAGATTTAATGAATTTGGAGTTGATGGTGGGCCTGCAGCGAAAGCTCTCAGACCGAAGTTTGATGCATTTACAGATCGTGTGCATTCTCAAGTTGGCTTTCAACTTCCGGCAATTGATGTTAGTCTCCCTTTTCTCTCTTTATCTCATGTGTATCATTTCTAGAAAATTAGATTTTTCCATGTCTACATTTCAAAGTAATTGGAGAGTTAATTAAATACTGCAATAAGTATTTATTTAATACTATCCCATAGAACTTGCAATGTATGTTGAACGAGGATTCTACCTTTCATTAAAACGAAAGGAATTTGCTTGATTACAAAAAGAGAATAAGGGCATCGTGATAAAGGCTTATTGAGAAGAAAAGTATTGGGGCTGTTGTCTATATATATAGGACCACCTTAGTTTATACATAAAAAATGTATTTTGTATCTCGCATGCGCATGTTATATTATCTTGTACGGTAGAATTTCTCTGATATTTTTTATGTTTTGAACAGAAGAAATATCTAATTGCTGGGGCTTTCTCTGATATTTTTTATGTTTTGAACAGACGAAATATCTAATTGCTGGGGCTATAGCTCTGAAGGGCCTTGGAGGAGTTCTTTTCATATTTGGCAGCTCTTTTGGAGCTCTTTTTCTGGTTTGTATTCGAATTTTTTCTAATACATTGGATTTCATATGCGTCTCACATGCTTCTTTTTCTAGTTTTGACTCAATTTAATTTATTTATTTTGACTGTAGCTCCTGCATCAGCTTATTGCCACTCCTATCCACTATGATTTTTACAATTATGAGGGTGAGGACAAAGAATTTACCCAACTTTTCATCAAATTTACACAGGTCAGAGCAGAGCAGTCACTTATATTTTTATAATTTATTTTCAATACAATGTCCCTAATGTATTTTTACACTGTTCACTAAATATAATACAATTCTTGCAGAATATGGCTCTTTTTGGGGCTCTGTTGTTTTTCATTGGCATGAAAAACTCCATCCCTAAAAGGCAACCCAAGAAGGCTCCAAAAACAAAAACCTATTAGTAGCAGCAGCATTGGAGAACCCCTTTCAAGGGAGTGGGGCCGGTTGCTTCCTGGTTCTTCATTATATCCTCACAATTGTGCCAGGATTGGGTTGGAAACTCTTTTCTGGTTCAGAATCAATCTTCTTCTCATTGAGTTTTGTAGTTTCACTTGGATTAAACTATTGGTTATTATTTTATATGATCTGTTATCACGGCTTTAGGAGCTATATTTCAGAAAAAAAAATGAGAAGCCTTAACGCTTAAACTTCAGAATGCCAATTTCATTCTGATCCATCTATCTTGATGTTAAGGTCTTCAAAGCCTGGCATGTGAAGTTATTTAATTTAACTGGAGTTCTCCACTTCAGCCCTGAATTTGTGTGCCCCTCCCTTTCTTTCTTTCGTTCTTTCTTTCTTGTACTCATTTTATTTTTACCTATACCTTTAATATGATATTTTTTTTTCACTTCTAAAACTACTTAAAATGTGTGTTAGGAATCGAGGAAAACTAAAGGATTGGGTTTGTTAAAACAAATTTAACTAGGTTAGAAGAAATTAATGATTTATGCGATTAAATTGAGAAGTCAAAGATTTTCTTCTTTTTAAACTTTATATATTTGAATGTATGGGAGATTTTTTTATTTTATTTTATTAATATTCTTTTGTTTTCTTATAAATATTTATTCAAAGTTGTGTGGATTGTAATGTTGTATATGTTTTGACTTCTGATTCGGTTTGATTATATTTGTGTTTCTAGTATCTTAGTTGATTTTCTTTTTATCGTAATAATTTTAAATTAATTTAGTTCTTTCGTTTTTGAATCTATTTATGTTTTTTCATTCTACAATTAAATTTTTTTATCATTTAAATATTTTTTATCTAAAATTTTGTAGCTTAGCTATATAATAGTTAAGGGTTTTTAACTTAATTATAGTAATTAAAATTTAAAGGAATTAATTCCAGAAAAATATATCCAGGGATTAAAATTGTATATTAATTACTATAGAGTTAAACATCCTGTTAAAACTTTTTTTCATGGTATTTATATACAATTAAAATAAAAATTAAAACTACAAATAAAAGCTCTTGAGTTTTCAACTGGTTTCAATAGGTTTTATAAGTAAAATCAAGATTACTTTTTTATTATTGTCTTGACGGGTTTGAACTGACAACTTTTTCGAGGGAAAGATTCAATTAGTTTTGGAAATTATAAATTCACATGTCTACATGAATTAGTGGTCAAATTTAGCTGGCTTCGATGAACTTTATAAAATATAATCAGGATTACTTGTGTTTGAAAATTTTGTTTTCACGGGTTTTAATTGATAACTTGTTTTAATTTTACTTTTTTAAATTTTTTTATAAATATCTAAAAATATAGAAAATATAATATTATAATAAGCATTTATGAAATAAAAATTTATTTACTGTTTAATATAATATTTGTTTATAATAAATAAAAGTTATTTTAATCTTAATTCTAACTTTGTGGAAATTTTGGGAGTTAAGAGTTTTTCAACTCACTAATTAAGTGTACGATTAAAAAGAGATTAATTTGGTATATATTTGATAAAAAAAAGAGGGTTTATCATTCTATTATATTAGTTTTTGAGTTCTTCATACTAAAATAATTCGAATGTATTTGTAAAATAGTTATTGTTCTATCTGGATTAGTATTAATCTTATATTAAATGCATCCAATATAATTTTATTTTTATGGTTTGAATTATATTAGATAACTTTTTCTTTAATATTAAATTCATCTCATCTAATTAAATTTTTAATGGTTTGAATTAGATTAATTGACTTGATATTTTCATTTTCTTTAGAAACTACAAATTTTAAATAA
Organism: Macrotyloma uniflorum; assembly: GCA_016859785.1. Taxonomy (NCBI): domain Eukaryota; kingdom Viridiplantae; phylum Streptophyta; class Magnoliopsida; order Fabales; family Fabaceae; genus Macrotyloma; species Macrotyloma uniflorum. The sequence continues at coordinate 809,149 of BDMB01000077.1, read as the reverse complement.
ATTTTGTGATAAGAGAAAAAAAGAAGAAGAAGAAACCATCATAATAGACATGCTAAAATTTAGATGAAAAAATTTGTGAGTCTACCATAACACCGATTAGAATACATGAATGATCATGACTTATGTGACATAAAATTTATAAAATAAAGAATAATCATGTTACTTAATAACAGGTAATGGTTCGGTTTAATTGTGTCACTGTTAGAACCGGATGGTATATTACATAACACTCACATGATAATAAATAATAAATAAAAATAAATTTTGAATAAATTAAAAATTAATAAAAAAATATTTATAAAATAATTATCTTATAATCAATAATAACTTAAATAAAATATTATTTATATATTAATATATATAATATATAAATAAAAACAAACATGTAACGATTAATTAATTTAATAATAAAATTAATTAATAAATTTGTTTATTATAATATTAAACATATTTTAATATGTGATATATAATCAATCGATAATTTAATATAATTAATATATTATCTCGTAATATGATATAAAATTATAATGTAGATTATATGAAAATTAAATTTTTATAATTTAAAATAATTAAATATATCATTTTATAAATAAAAGAAAATATTTTGATTATTATGAAAAATATATATTTTGTATTTGTATTGTATTTTCTTTTAATATGTATAATCAAATCAAGAATTTCCAAAAATATTTCCTTTTAATAAGTATTAACAGATCAAGAGTTTTCAAAAAAATATTATTAAAAGAAAATTTTTCAAGAATTTCCAAAAAGTATTATTGAGAATATTTTTTAATAATTTAACACATCAAAATATTAGAAGATTATTATTAGAATATCTGAAAAATATTAAAGTTGAATATTTTTCAACAATTATCATATTTTTAAATTTATATATTTTTTATCCTACTTCTAATATTTTAAAAAAATAATAATAATTATTTATAATTTTATTTATTTACAAATAATAATAAATATCCTAATTAAAATAAAATACAAATAAAAATAAAAATAAAAATAATACAAAAATTAAATTATCTACTATATTTCAAATATTTAAAAAAATTAATAATAATTATTTATAAATTTATTTATCTATAAATAATAATAAATATCTTTATAAAATAAAATATAAATAATAATAATAAATTTAAATTATCTATCATATTAATAATATTTTAAAAAATTAATAATCATTATTTATAAATAAAAAAAAATCATGTTTTTAAAACACAGTTCACCGTGAACTTTTTTTTTATCAAAAGTGTTTCAAAACATAACTTTTTCTAAATATATAATATTTTAAAATTTTACTTAATTGAATAAAAAAAAATTATCATCAAAATATAAAAAAAAACATAATATAATATTTTATCTTAATTAATATATAAATATAAAAAAATTTATAAATATATTTTATTATATTACATGTTATTAATTATGATTAATATTTAAAATTTAAAATTTATATAATTAGGAATATTAATAAATTAAAAATAAGATGATTATTATTAAGAGTGTTTGTGGAATGATTTAATTTGATTTTTGACTAAAATTACATCCAAATCAAATATAATTTTTTTTTTGGTTCAATTTAGTTCGTTTTGAAATAAAAAAAATCTAAATCAATTTTAACCGTTTAGTTTGAATTGATTTTTACGGTTTCTAATTTTTAATTTTATTTTATATTTTATTAAAGGTGAACTTATTATTATTTTTAAAATTAAAATATAATTATAATAAATATATTATTTAAAAGTTGAAAAACATATTGAATATAACTATTATTAGATGTCATATAAGTATAATATTAGTTTATGAATGATTTTAGTAGAAAAAAAAAAGAAAACAACAAAAGATTACGAATCAAGAATAATAATATTTTATGAGAATGAATATAAAATATTTAGTAGTTGTTATTTTATTATTTAAATTTTTAGTGTTATTAAAAGTTGAAATCATATATTAATTTTTTAAAGTTAGAATACTAAAACTCTTATCTCTCACTATTATGAATCGTTCGTCAACAAAATTTGAAGAAAAATCTCATCTCTATAAAAATATAAAAAATAAAATTAATTGAAATGGAACTTGAATCCCAAATCAAAATAGATTAAATAATAAAACATTTATCTCGTAAATATTGAAATATATAATAAGACCATAACTATGAAATTAAAATCAAAATATAAAAAAGGAATAATTAAAGAGGAATCAAATTAAGAAAAACTTACCACTTGAAATAAAAAGAATAATTTAAATAGAAGGTATTGATGATGACGTGATAGCGAAATCATAATGATGAGATTTCTCAAGATAAGAAACCTTAAAATGTATTTGACAAGATGAAAGTTGTAATAGAAAATATTAAATTTGTTTTTCAAAGTAAAATTAAAAATATAATTATACATCAATTCAATAAGGTATTGCGGTTCACCGCGGTTTGGCTCGGATTTTTAAAAAATCTAAAATAATCCAAAAATTTACAGTTATAATCGGTTATTGATTTTTTAAATAGGTGCAGTTCTTACTTTGGACAATTTATTCAATCATCGCTCGAGAAATCCAAGACACAATCATGACATTACATCATGACATTGTATCATGATATTGTATCGTTCCCAAACTTCACACGTGGATGAGTCTTTGCTTGATCGAGTGATGCTATCATCCATGAATGATAATTAATTCATGGATGAGTCTGTTCTTGGTGAGAAGTACCTGTTTCATCATTATGCTCCAAGAATGATAATTACTTCCATTTAATTGCAGATTTATGAGTGCCATTCTAGGATTTTCCCCTGGTAGAGATAACAGGAACTGGATGGATTCAGTGGGTTTTCTCCTTTGCCACTGTAATTATCCATGGTCGTTGGGTAAAAACAAAAATGGTGAAAAAACGATTCTTGATCCAAGATACGCAGTTTATCGGAGAGTTGGTTGCGGAACGAAAGCAGAGCGGGCATGACCCGCTCTGATACCATATTGGTGTCAGCGGCAGTCATGGGGATGAGAGAATGCAAGATATAGTACCAGTAATAGTGTAACAAAATAAAGATGAACATATACGATGATATGCCAAAGAAAGAGATGCGAAAACACCACAATAAATTAATTAATTATCTACCAAATTTTATATACAGATAAAAATCGGTAGGTAATTATAATATTACCTACTGATTTTACATACAGAATAAATCAGTAGGTAATTATCTACCAAATTTTATATACAGATAAAAATCGGTAGGTAATTATAATATTACCTACTGATTTTACATACAGAATAAATCAGTAGGTAATTATCTACCAAATTTTATATACAGATAAAATCGGTAGGTAATTATAATATTACCTACTGATTTTACATATAGAATAAATCGGTAGGTAATTATCTACCAAATTTTATATACAGATAAAATTGGTAGGTAATTATAATATAAATTTTTTTATATTAAAAATTTTAATTTAAATAAATTATTTAATAATAATATTAATATTAATAATAATAATATAATATTATTCTTAATATTATTATTTATATTATTAGAAAATATTATTATTTATTAATATTATTATATTAAAAGAATAGAAAGTAACCCTAAGCTTCTTTGAAATTGTATTTTGTGAAATTGTATTGGGCGCCGCTGTTGGGGAAGCTTCTCTGGGCACCATCGATAAGCTTCTCTTCTTCTCTTACATTGTGGTTGGGCACCGCTCTGTACATTGATCTTGATATTGAGCGCCGCTATGTTCATCATCTAAAGGTATTCATTTGTGGAGTGTGGAGGTTTTGATTTCTACAACTGTGTCGTTATTGGCTGGGAGAGGTAAATTTAGTAACACAATGTTCTAATATTTGTAAATTCTCAGTCACTTTTCTCATGCAATCCTTTTTTCTTTGTTTAATTCCTAATCCTCAGTCACCTCTTCTCATTCAATCCTTTTCTCTTCGATTAACACTGCAAATAATCATAGCCACCTCTTGGTTGGTCATTCTTGCAGGTGCCCCAGCAGGAAGAAAGGGGTTGGCTGGCGGAGCCACGACAGCGAGATTGGCCTCTTCTCATTCAATCCTTTTCTCTTCGATTAACACTGCAAATCAAACGATTTCATCATTTTAATCGCTTTTAGGTACGATTCCGATTCATCTTTTCTTTCTCTACTCTCGGGTCATTGTAATGTTCCTGTAGATTTTGTAGATTTTGCAGATTTTGTGTTTTCTGTGTTCTGAGATGGTTGGTGTTCGATCTGAGATGGTTGGACATACACGAGCAATTCGAAAGCTTCGTAATCTAGCTTCATTAGGTCTCTCAAATAACAATGTTTCAGTTGACATAAACTTTAGCGATGTTCATGACCTGTCCAACTTTCCTAATCTAGAAATTCTAATGTTGTCGTCTTGCAAGTTGCGAGAAATCCCCAGTTTCTTGAGAAATCAATCCAGACTACTACTACTTGATTTAGCTGACAACGAGATTGAGGGCTCAATACCACATTGGATCTGGGAAAATGAATACCTGTGTCATGTGAATCTTTCCAAACATTTTGCTTCTGGATCTTAGTTTCAATCAACTACAAGGGCCTTTTCCTTTCATTCCAACGTTAGTGAATTGTTTGGACTACTCAAACAATAGATTCAACTCTACCATTCCACCAGACATTGGAAATCGTCTCCCTTTCATAAGTTTGTTATCTTTTTCAAACAACAGTTTTCAGGGACAGATCCCTGAATCCTTTTGCAAGGCTTCAAGTCTTCACCTGATAGATCTTTCTCACAATAACTTTGTTGGAAAGATTCCCAAGTGTTTTGCTTTGCTGATCAAGAACTGAATCTTGAGCAACAACAAGGTGGTGAACATCATGATAACGAATCTACTGGAGGATATACTGACTATTAGTAGGTTTGAGAATGTTTTACGTGTTATTTGGACGAATAGTTGAACTGTTATTTTAAGTGTGTGACTTTTATTAACAGTTTGTGTGAGTTGTTTTTAAAGTTTGTTTGTTTATTAACAGTCCTACACTTTTATTTATAAAGTTTGTTTGATCTAAATTTATAATAGAAGTTCAGCTAAAAAGCAAAAATGTAGCTTTAATGATGTCTTTCAATTCTGATATACAGGATTTATGTTTATTAATTATACAGGAATATAAGTGTAAGGGGTTGTTACTTAGCATGCGCTTACATACGGATTTATCTACGGAAATTTTAGTACTTATTTTACTTACGGAATATTCAGTAGGTAATTTACTTACGAATTTTTCAGTAGGTAATTTACCTACGGATTTTCAGTAGGTAATTTACCTACGGATTTTTCGGTAGGTAATTTATCTACAGAATTTTCAGTAGGTAATTTACCTACGAAATTTTCAGTAGATAATTTACTTATGGAATTTTCCGTAGGTAATTTATCTACGGAATTTTCAGTAGGTAATTTACCTACGAATTTTTCAGTAGGTATTTTACCTACGGCATATTCAGTACGTATTACCTACGGAAATCAGTAGGTATTTCAAGAGATTACCTACGGATTTTTGTTGCAGATATTTAAAAACAGCTAATTCCGTACGTATTTTTAGCTACGAAGGTTTTAACTACGGATTTGTTGTCGTAGAAAATCCGTAGATAATAACATATTACCTACGGATATTTTGCATTTCCTACGAATTTTATCCGTAGGTAATATATTAATTTTGTGCTGTAAAATAGGAACTAATATTTTCGCTATTATAGTTATTGGAAATATATTTCAACAGTCATCCTTAATAAAGTTGTAAAATCCATAAAATTATAAAGTCAGTACAAAATGTGAAAGATATGTTTGCAACACATTACGCCAAATGATGATTATTCTTTAGTTGAAACATCTTTGAGTAGTGTATTTTGGAGTTCTGCAATGTCAATGAGCTGAGTGTTGAACTTTTTTTTAAATGTGATAGAGAGGAAGGGTGAAGCTCTTGGAAGTGACAGTAGACTTTTTGCCTCATCAACAATCACTGAATTACAAATTATAATAATTTGTTCTATCTTGGTAGCATTTGCAATAAGATGCTTCACAAATTTCACTTCTTGCTCCCTCTCTGTGAATCCTTTTATAACAACATATTTCAACTTGTAATTCATGCAATTATAATATATTCCTTCTCTCTCCCAAATATTGAATTAGGAAAATGGTAAACTACAATCATCAGAAACATCATTCGATTTTGAAACTCCAGCCACCTACATAAAAAGAATACATGATCTAGTGTTATCATGAATATTTGACTTTAAAAAGAAAAAAGAAAAAACAAAGAACTATTAAATATTTCACTGTTTGTGTTTAGATATATAGGTCAAGTAATGACATTGTTGTATCATTGAAAAATTATTAACCTTTATTTTATCTATAATTTTTCACTTTCTATCTTAAATAGTTGGATTCTATTTTTATCTAATGATCAAGATTTTTACCAATCTTTTCTAAGTCAAACTATTATTTTAGTTTTTTTTTTATTTTTTTTACAATAAATTTTCTTCCGAATGTTATATAGACTTAGCACAATCTATCCCACTTTATTAATAATTCTAAATAGATGTAAAGAATCTAATTAGCATCTCATAAAAATTGTATTTAATAAATAATATTAAATAAAGGTTATTTTAATAATTAGAAAGAATTAGTTAATAATTTAATTGAACAAGTTAGGCCTAAGAAATTAAGCTTAATAACTCACTAATATATTGATTAAGATTCACTCTATCGGTTAATATCTACGTCAGTTAAGATCCACTATGTTGGTTATGATATACTACACCCACTAAAATCTTATAGTTCAGATATACTAAGGTAATTTGTTACTAAATAACATTATAAATAGAGGATGTTAATTAGGTATAATCATTTATCTCTAATCACATACTAGACATTGTTTATATTATATTACTGACTTGAGCGTCAGAATGCAATCGTAGGTACACCTCAATGTGGATTGTCGAGTAATATAGAACGTAAAAAAAATTGAAGATTATGTTGACATATTCGGTTTTGGTAAGTAGAGAGTACATTTGTACGCCATGGTCACTTACACTATTCCAAATTACAAAATTTGTATTAAATCAATTTTAACAAAAGATTATTCACTCAAAAAAATGAGTCATCAAATAAACAGAGTCAAAATATTTCACATTTAGATTTATATTTGTATTAAATCAATCTCAACCAAAGGATATTCATTCAATAGAATGTGTTATTAAATAATCAAAGTCGAAATCTTTCATATTTGGATTAAATCAATCCTAGTCAAAGGATATTCATTCAATGGATTGAGTTATCAAATAACTAGAGTTAAAATATTTCACAATTCAAATCAAGTACCAAAATTTTCTATATTGTATATATCTCATACTACTTGTTTAGCATTTAATTTAAAATCAACAATGTAATTAAAATTTAGTTCTACAAGATTATGAGAAACACACCGGTATAGTAATTTCAAGATTTTGGAAACAGAGACATGATTTTAGTACGAATGATAGTGACAAGATTTCTCTTGTATTATTTAGATCCAAATCAATTGATAAGATTGATAGATTTTGAAAAATGTTCATCGTTCGAGATCCCTACAAAAAGAGATAAAATGTAAATTAACATCAATAAACAATACATCTAAACACAAGTCATAATTTATAATAACAAGATTAAACACAAGATCGTATAGGTTTAAGCTTAACATACCAAAAGATAACTACAATTTTCAAGAATATCTTGAGTTTTCAGAACACATTGTTTTGCCTCATTAACCTGTTGTTGCTTTCCTTGAAATGTTGTGTCATACACATAATGAAAAGACTTGAGCTTTGGGGTGAAAATTCCCAAACCTCTTGTAGGACAAATCAAAGAATTGAGTACTAAATCTTGGAGGTTCTCAATGAAAACATTTATCTCATTAACCATCAACTTTTTGAAGTTCCAAATATTTCATACTCGAGTTCATAATTTTAAGTTTCTTGAATCCATATGACTCGATGAGACTAAATTTCTCCAAACACAAGCAGTTATCCAAAATACCATTAATGGTTCATCACTCATTAACAATTTTTTTAGTTTTAGAATGGTGAGTTTTTCACAACTTTCAAATGCAGATGATGTTGTATCATTCAATCCGTAGTTGGTCAACTCAAGAGAATAGAAATTTGAAAAGATCTTAGGTTCGAAAATGATTTTCACATTTTGATGCATGTCTGATAAAACACGGTCAATCTCTCGAATTGATAATTCACACTCTTCTAGACTTAGAGAAGTTATCCCTTTTTTCAATATCACAAACTCAACCCACCTTTTCATCTCACCTATAAAAAAGTTTCGACGAAAATGTTTAAATCGACAACTAATCAAATCTCCAAGATGATCATGCAATAATACCTGGTGTAAAATTTTATCATATATGTTAGCATATTCTGAAGTTCTATTAGGATTATAAAAACTTAAATTTCTAGCTAATGAATTTTGAGATAAGGGATTTATCATGTATCTTCCATCAAAGTCAAGGCGAGCGACATGCTTCCACAAGGGTTTCCATAGTTGGAAAAGGGTACTGTTTCTCACTGCTTCATTGATGAAAAACAAAAAGATGATGTAAGACAACACTCTATGTAACATCCCAATTTTTGAGAAAGAAATATATAATATAATATTTGTAACGTAATTATTTAATTAAATAAAATATAATTGGGTTTAAAAGATAAAATAAAATATCTTATAAAATAAAATATTGAATTAGTGGTTATAAATAGATATTGTAAAATTACTAATATTTTATCAGATATTATCAGATTATTAGTATTTTAAATATATGAAATTATTAGAAAAGATATTAGTATTTTTAAAGATATTGTGAGATTATTGATATTTTAGAAAGATAATTTTGTTAATATTTTGAAAGATATTATTAATTGAACCTGTTCTTCAAAAGTCCGACTCTACCTATATAAATAGGCGTCAGACTCTCTCTATTTTTCATTCAAAATTTTCCTAACCTTTGGGAAAAGTCTCAAAGGAGACGACTAGGGGCGATACGTGAGGAATTAGGAGCATAGCGTCTCAAGGCGTCACGGAACAAGACGTCTTTATTCGAGGTAAGAGGGGAAGTGGGGAATGTCTCGCATATGGGATGCATATGAGGATTTTGGGTAGAGAGGCGACCCCTAAGCCTCATAGGATTGTTTGTTTTGAGGCAACCATAAGTCCTCAATATGAATTTGAGGAAATTATTCTATATTTATTATAAGTTGTTGTGTTTATAAATTATTATAAATTGTTCTTTTTATAAATTATTATAAATTGTTGTGTTTATAAATTATTATAAATTGTTCTTTTTATAAATTATTATAAGTTGTTGTGTTTATAAATTATTATAAGTTTTTGTTTTTGTATATATATAAACAAGGTATATAGGCTGGAAACTAGTTGTTAACATCCCTTCGTTTGAAGGTCTAAGATGCATTCTGGTATAACAACGCCACGTACCACTTTTCTTACTCATAGTTTTCTTCTTTTACAACAACATTTAAATATAACTGGAGATACTGGTTGAAATGTGATAAAAATTTATAATTAAACTATTCAGTTATGTGATGTGTGATTTGGTATTGTAATTGGATTGTGAAATGTGATATTGTGAAAATTTCAGTAGAGTATTGAGAGACTCATGAGTTATTGCGTTGTTTGCGAGTTTGTGGTGTGTTTTGAGAAGTCTAAGCGATGGCTTAGCAGTGTGAAAATCCAAGTTATTCTTGGTCATTTGTGAAGTCTAAGCAGAGGCTTAGCAGCGTTAAAATCCAAGTTATGCTTGGTCATTCGAGTTGTGTTATGCATTTGTGTGTTGCATTTGTGTGATCATATTTCATTCATTCATTCATACTTTTGTTGGGGGTAGATACGATCTATGAAGGAGGGTCTTTATGGTCTTCTACCTTGACCTTGGGGATTTTAGAGCAGGGAACCCCTCATTTGAGAGTTGAAATGAGGGGCCACCACGACCGGCTATACTATCCCGACTGGCTCCTGTTAGACTCGTTCTAGTGAGAGTGGATTGATAGGGTCCTTAGATCCGGTCCATGTCCTCCTAGACTACTCATTTGCGTTTGCGTTGCGATGGTATCACATGCATTTAGAGATAAGAGCATAAGAGCATTTAAGCATTTGAGTTTGTGACTGAGTGTGTATTGATGTGTGTGATGCCTTTTGTGTGTGTGATGTGTGTGATTAGTCTACCTATTTTTCTTATATGTACCTAACATATGTGAGATATATTCCTCACTCTTCTATTTGTGTGGTTGGTGTTTTGTTTGGGTTAAATGTTCTTATAGGTGAACATGTCGGTGATAAAGACAAAGAAGAGTTGAATGAGAAAGCTAAGTCTCCTAAGCCTTGATTTTGTAAGTGCTCTGATTAGATGGGAAGTCGGAGAATAGGAAGATTATTTATTTTAAAGAAGTATATTTAAAGTTTATTATGTTTTGTTAATAAGAACTTATAAAGGCTATGTCAACGCTTAGTAATATTTTATTTTCTATATCTTGAAAGAGTTATTATTGTAACTCGATATACAGTGGTGGTGTGAGAGTGTATGTCTAGAAAAGTTCTGGCTAGGAAAGATTTGGTATTTAAGAGTGTCCGTTAGTGACCCACCTCTCTTTCCTGGGAACTCACTGGGTGTACCGATTCACGATCTACCGTCGTTGTTCTAGTAGGCAATATGACAACAAATTAAATAAGGATATTTTAGAAAAATAGAAAAAAGATGAATAAAAAAGAATGACACTAGAAGAATGAGGAGTTACAATAGAGCTTCTCATTATTTTTACGTGAAACAAAATATATTAATTCACTAACATCTAAAATTTAAACCCTAATTAATATCACTATTCTAAATTAGTAATGAATGTATTACATTGATTTGTCAGTGTATTTTATAAGATTTAATGTTTAATGTAATAGTTGTTTAATAACATCATATCTATAATTAGAATTTTTAGAAAGTTTTT
>BDMB01000077.1:787965-798118 GCA_016859785.1 Macrotyloma uniflorum | reverse complement strand
TGAAGTCGGGGAATAGAAAGATTATTTATTTGAAAGAAGCCTATTTAAAGTTTATTATATTTTGTTAGTAAGAACTCAACGCCTAGTAAAATTTTATTTGATTTTCTATATCCTTAAAGAGTTATTATTGTTACTGGATATACAGTGGTGGTGTGAGGGTGCATGTCTAGGAACGTTCTGGCTAGGAAAGACTTGGTATTTAAGAGTGTCCGTAGTGACCCACCTCTCTTTCCTGGGAACTTACTGGGTGTACTAATTCACAGTCTACCGCCGTTGGTCTAGTAGGCAATATGACTCATAGTAAAAGTTTTATTTTGAAATTTTTTTTCTTTATTTATTATAATTTTTATTTATGAAGAAAATATACTTGAATTCTTTTTCGGAAATTTTATATTTATTAATTAAAACGTTTTGAGGTAGAAGGGTGTTACACTCTATCTGGGAGTTGGTTAATCATATCTAATCTTATTGTGTTTCCTCCTCTCTCACTGGTTAATCATTTTCATTTATGATTTTAAGGTGATATCTCAACTTTTCATAGAAATGTAATAAATTGAACAATTGAATGATAACAATTTATAATAGAAAAAGAATATTATATTATTAGATAAAATTAATATAAATATTTTTTTTGTTAATATTTAATTTCTAATATATTATTTAAATAATAAAATTATAAAAAATATAAATTAACTAAATTTAAAGAATTATTATTTCATAAATTAAAATAGTGAAACATCTCATTCTATATTATTAGTTAAATATTAAATTTAAAATATAAAAGAGTTATAACTTAACAAATAATAAATTTCTTTTAAATATTATAAATACAAAAAAAATATACTTAAAAATTAGAATTTTTTTTTATTAATTGGATGTGAAATATTTTAAAAGATGAAAAACAAATTAAATATTTAATAATATCTAACTATTTTTTATTTATCTTAAAACAGGAAAATAATTTACACTAATTACACCGTCGTATGTTGGTTTGGTGGGTTTGATAATTAATTCTTTTTTATATATATATATATATATATATATATCATTATAATTTTAAAAAATATAGTTTAAATACTTAAATATCAAAGGTGTTAAAAATAAATTAAAAAAATTAATTTAAAAAATAAAAATTGATAATTTTTTTATTTTTTTATAATTTTTATATCTACTCTACAGTTTCGTTTAAATTCAAATAAAATTAATCTAAGTCATATATTATAATTAAATATGGTTTTATATATTTAAATTGAATTAATAATTAACATTTTACGTTATATTTATTATATCATAATTTAAATTTATTTTATTTATAATATATAAAATATTATATAAAATTATATTATATAATTTATTTAATTAAATATATAAAAAATTAAAATTATGAATATAATAATTATAAAAAGATTATAGTATTTTTTTATATGATAATTGAAGAAACAGGTTGATTTTAGGAGAGAGTTGAATAAAGTCACTATACCTTTTTTTTTTTTGATACTATAAATATTTTAAAATATAAATAACAACGCAAGTGAAGAAGTAAGGTTATGAGAATTCGAATTATATTGGTTCACATTAAACTCTTAGATTATCTCTAGTTCTCTTTTAAGAAAGTTTTAAAGGTTCCACTATTAAAAAAGAGTACATAATACCATTCTTGGTTACAAGAATAGACTATGTCATTCTTGACTATAACGAGTATATTATGTCACTCCTGACTATGATGAGTACACTATGTCACTCATGACTACGATGAGTACACTATGTCACTCACTTCTGGCTATGATGAGTACACTATGTCACTCTTGGCTACAATGAGTATACTAAGTCCCTCTTGACTATGTCGTTCTAATCCCCCATTGAGACTAAGAATTACAAATTCTTAACTATCACTCCTGACTATAACGAAAATAGTGCTTAAGAAAAGATTATAGGAAAACTCTCACAAAGAGGGTACACAATAAGATGTTCTTGACTGAGACTCTTACTTCACTATGGAAGAATATAACAATAATTTTCTCTCTAAACTTTCTAACAACTTGTGTATGATTGTAATTGTTATAACAGTTGTGATGTGGTTGTCTTTTTTCGGCTTTATCATATGCTTTTAAGGTTTTAAAAAATATGAACGTTGTAAAAATCTTAAACTTTAATATTTTTTAGATATTCTCATGATAATCTTCTACTATTTTGATGCGTTAGATTATTAAGATTTCTCTCTCAATAATTCTTCTTTAGGAATTTTTTGATCTGATGATATTTATTATAAGAAAATACAGTGTAAATACTAAATATATACATATATATAGGGGTGTTCGTGATGCGGTTTGATTCGATTTTTGATAAAAATACATCCAAACCAAATACAAAATTTTTATGCGGTTCGGTTTACAATAGAAAAAAATATCCGAACCAATTCAAACCAATTTTAACGGTTTTGATCGATTTTTGCGATTTTTAATTTTTAATTTTATTTTTTATTAAAGGTGAAATTATTTTTATAATTAAAATATAATTAGAGTAAATATGTTACTTAGAAGTTAAAAAATATATTGAATAATAAAAAATATAACCATTACTAGATGTTATATAAGTATAACATTATTTTACGAATGATTATAGTAGGAAAAAAAAAATAAAAGATTGCAAACTGAGAATAATAATATTATATAAGAATGAGTGTAAATCAAGTAATTTTAATAGTTTAAAAAGTTTTAAAGTTGTTATTTCATTACTTAAATTTTTAATATTATTAAAAATTGAAATCATATATTATTTCAAGATAGAATACTAAAACTCTTATATCTTACTACTCGTTCATCAACAAAATTTGATTCATTTAGAAACCTAAATGAACACTACTATAGAGAAAAATCTCAACTCTGTAAAAATATAAAAAATAAAATAAAAATAACCTTGATAAAAATAAAATTAATTAAAATGAACTTGAATTCTAAATAAAAACAGAGAAATAATAGAAACATTTATTTGGTGAATATTGAAATACATAATAAGACAAATAATAAGTATGAAACTAAATGAAAGATAAAACAGGAACAAATAAAAAGTAAATTAAATTAAGAAAATTATATTACTTGGAATGAAAAGAATGATTTAAATAGAAGGTAAGAATGTGATGGTGAAGATAAATTGGAATAAAGGTTGATGATGTGATAGCGAAATCATAGTGATGAGATTTCTCAAGAAAATGGATCTTAAAATACAAAAGTTGTAATAGGAAATATTAGATTTTTTTCTTTAAAGTAAAATTTAAAATATAATTATATTTTAATAAAGTATTGCGGTTCGGTTTGATTTGGATCGGTTTGGTTTAAATCAATTCTGAAATGTTAAACTATACTTTGAACCAAACTGTATGGTTTTAAAAAAATAAAATTCAAAGTAATTCAAAAATTTACGATTTTAATCGATTTTCGAATTTTTAGATCGATTTTAGATTATTTTTTTTGATCAGTTGAGTTTTCAACACCATATACTTGAATTGTAAGCAAGTAGATAGTTCCATACTCGTTTGAGTCATTGTGCAATGATTGTTTGCTTAATCTTATTTCAAGAATATTTTTTTAATTGTTCATTCCTTAGGAATAGGAATAAGCAAATAGAGAAAAGCGAGAATTGAGAAGCCCCACATTTCTCATCCCCTCACCTGAATTGGCAGAACAAATCCCAAACAGAAGGGCATTGAGTTTGCATCTCTATAGTTGTGATCGAGAACTTTCCTAAATCTAGCTAAATGCACAAACCCACTCACATCATGATCTAAAACTGTCTTATGGAGTATGCATAATGCTCTAGTTTCACACATAATGTAGTATTTTCAGCTTCACACAAAATAACATTTACTTCAATTTCATGTGGATATTAACTAAAACACATAGAATCACAAAGACATATTCAAAATAAAGTAGAAAAATATCAAATGATAAATCATTAAAATGAAAGTATGAAAATATTGAGTAACTTCTGACTATTGTTGCGAATATAATTTTTTTATATGTTTCTACTGTTTTAAATTTTATTTCTTTAGACGCAAATTTATATACTATATAAAAGAACAAATTTGATAATTTAAAAATATAAAACATATGTAATATATATAGAATTCTATTTATCAGAGTTGTAAAATGTAGTATAGAAAATTATACTATTATGACTTCAATAATGAACCACATTGCAAGTAATGTGGATAACTATTAGAACTTGAGTATTTTTTATTTTTACATTATTCATGTTCATATTCTACTTTTTTTATATATATATATATATATATATATATATATTTATATATAATATAGGAAATATATAACACAAAATTCATCACACTTAAAAAATTTGGAGTCATACAACGCCACTCAAATCATTTTTGAAAGAAGAAACCAAAATAGCACGATTGAAGTTTTGTTTGTCTATGATCGAAAGAGGTAAAATTTCACATCATCCAAGTTTCAAGTTTATGTATAACATTATTCATATTGATGAAAAGTGGTTTTATATGTAAAAAAAAAAAAAAAAAAAAAAACTAACTATGAATTGTTACATGCTACCGGATGAGGAGGAACCATTATGCACTTGTAAAAGCAATAATTTTATTAGAAAGGTAATATTTCTAGTTGCTATTACTTCTCCAATCTTTGATACACAAGGAAGTGAAGTTTTCTGTGAAAAAAATTGATGTATGCCATTTTGTGACTAAAGAGCCAGCAAGAAGAAATAGTATTAATAGATCTGTAGGGACATTAAAAACAAAACCTATAACGTATGTGATAACGCATGGAGTCACATAGATCTTAGTGATGTTGAATTTCTTCGAGTGACTATAAAAAAGATGGGTTTGATATCCATTTGATGTATCAGCTTGGTAATTCTCCATATTTAAATGTGTTGGACCTTGGGTTTTTTAATGCTATTTAATCATTACAACACAAAGAAGTGCGTAAGACTGTTGATGAGCTTGTTATTGTTGTGAATAAAGAAAGCATCTGAAGGAAAATAAAAAAGGTGGAAATAATTACAAAATTCCCCATATTAAAAAGAGGTGATGCAACTTAAAAAATTCAATTGCCTACTCAATTAGAGCATGTGATGCTTCATTAGTAGAAGAGGTTATTGACTACTTGAGGAATAATCACGGCTTAACTTCATTTTAAGATGTATTGAAAAATGTCTTTCTTTATTTAATTGGTATTTTGATATAGTTGTCATTGCACAAAATATTCATGGGTGTTGGTTTTGAATTGATCCACCAAAATATGAAATATGACTAATAAGTTTTCCAAAAAAACATCTACCCTCCACTTCCAATTATCACTTCCCCAATAAATACATATTTTATTAATAAAATTTATCAAAGAAATATTTGATACATATTTCAAACAACTTTTTTTATTTTTTTCTTATCTTCATCTTCATCATTATCATCTTCAAATGAAAATTTGTTCATATCAAATTTTACAAAAACTTGACTGCATTGTTTTTTTTACATATTAATAAAAACTTATCCAAGATTCCTTCAATAGTATAAATAAGTGTGTATCAGGTTTATAATATACTCATTTCTTTCTATTTCATGTATATATATTATACAGTTGTGCATTATATATTTTATTACTTTCCAACGAATCCATTTTCTTTCCACTATCTTAATATCAGGTTTCTATTCTTACATGCTATCAAGAGTTGAAAATCTTTATCATGATTTCCACACAGTCTAATATTTTTATAAGATTATCAAACACTTATATTTATACAAATTTTTTCCCTCATTCATCGACTACTCTCATTTCCTTGAAATTGGATGATGAAAATTATCTAATCTAGCAACAACAACAAGTGATTGATATAGTATGCAAATTAAAGTTCTTGTACTTTTTTAAGGTAATAATTATCCTCCCAAATTCATCAACTCTGAAGATGCTACACAACACATCATCAATTAAGATTATCTCAACTTTGAACAACAAGATTAATTGCTCATGGCCTAACTCCTTTCATCTATGACAACTCCAAAACTCACCAAAATGGTTGATCTTCAAACATCATATCAAATCTGACAAAAAATACAAATATACTATGCCACTCAAGCAAGAGCTAAGGTAAAAAATAAAAATTGAAAATTTAGTTACGCAATCCAAAGAAGGACCGCACCATCTTCAATTATCTCCTTGATCTAAAGAAAATTATTGATTCCCTTATTGTCATAGGTGTTGCAATGAAGAAGATTGAAACTATATTAGATGGATTCCTAGAAGAATATAATGGTTTTATCACATCCATTACTTCCCGTCTTGATCCCTATACAATTCAAGACATTGAATCATTGCTTCTTGTACAAGAAGAACATTATGAAAAATTCAAAAATGTTGATCTCAATCTTCATAATTTATACCACATCAGTCTCGTCATTCCAACAAAAATGCTCGTGACATATACAGGAAAAATACTTACAATCAACAAAATTCAAACAACAAGAATTTCACAAGACTCAATAATTTCAAATCACAATTTTCATTCAATTCATCAAATCCCTCTTCATCTTTGGTATTGCATCCACTGTTTACGATCCTTTATGCTATCCTGACAGTGCTGCATCACACCACATTACACATGAAAGTTCCAATCTCTCAACTTAGTCTCCCTACAGTGGCAATGACATAGTGAAAATAGGTAATGGATCAGTTTTGCAAATTTCTCACATTGACTCTTCTACAATCATTAATAATATCAATTCTAAACCTTCGTTTCTTCAGCACCTGTTACATGTTCCATCCAGAACTAAGAATTTAATAAGTGTGTCAAGGTTTGCTAAAGACAAAAATATCTTTTTTGAATTCTTTGCTGACAAATGTGTTGTTAAAAATCAAGTCACCAAGGAGATCATACTATAAGTAGCTCTTAAAGAAGGATTATATGGTTTTCCTCTTTTCAATATTTGCACCAAATTATCTACATATAATACTACTACTTCATCTATTCTTAGATCTTTCCGGTTGTGACACACAAAAATTCATCTGTCATTCTTGTAACATTGCCAAGATTCATCAGTTTCTTTTTAAATCTTCTACTACTTTCTATAAACAACCATTAGAATTAGTCTTTGTTGATATTTGGGGACCTTCCTTAGTTTCATCCAACAGTGGTTCTCTATATTACATTGCCTTTGTTGATGCATATTCTAGATATACATGGATATACTTGATCTCGTCTAAATCACAAGCCTTTGTTATTTTCTTGCAATTTAAATTGCTTGCTAAAAATCAATTAGGTGTAAAATTAAAATCCATCCAAACTCATAATGCTAAAGAATTCTTGAAATTCAGTTCTTATCTCTATGCAAATGGAATCACTCATAGTCTTACTTGCCCTCACATATAGAAACAAAATGGATCTGTTGAACGCAAACATCGCCACATAGTTGATACAGGTCTAACTCTTTTTGCACAAGCTTCTCTTCTTCTATCCTTTTGGGGAGAAGCCTTCTTAACTGCTACAACTCTTATTAATGCACTACCTAGTACACGCATTTTGAAACGCAAAAATCCTTATGAAATATTGTATAAATGCTTACCTGATTATCATTTCTTTAAAGTATTTGGTTGTGCATGTTATCCTCTTTCTTTGATATGTTAATTTAATAAACATAAAAAAAATTGGGTTTAGGCTCACATTTTTTTCTTTTCCTTTTTTTTTTCCAAAATAAATTTAACACATTTTTCAGTCTTCTTTTCTTAAATAAATAGTATAAAATATATTTTACAATTAAAAAAATTCTTATAAATATACAAGTAAGAGATGAATTATAGAATATTTTCTATTACAACTAAAAATCCTAATCGCATAGTTTATATAAAAAATAAAATACTAATTTATATATTATAATTAGAGTGTAATTCTTTTGCTAATATTAAATCTCTCCTTTCACATCTTCACCATAAATTTATATTTAAAGATCTTAGTCTCGTTAAAACATAATAATAATAATAATAATAATAATAATAATAATAATAATAATAATAATAATAATAATAATAATAATAATAATAAATAAATAAATAAATAAATAATAGTTAAGTTTGATTATATTTTTTATTTAAAACTTACAATCTCAACTAAATTATAATTTTAAAAAATAAATTTAAAAATAAAAATAATAAATTTATTTTCTTAGAATAATTTTTATTTTCATTATTTTGGAGTGATTGAATAGTTAATATAGGTTTAAATTGAGAAATATATTAGGACAGAGAATTATCTTAACCTTAACCTATAATACAGGACGGTGTTATTCTTGTTTCTCTTCTATTTATATATTAAATTTCATATTAAAAAAAATAGACTATATAATTAGATACCTATAAACAAATTTTTAATTATATCTAACTGTCAATAATTTTATAAATAATTATACATATTACATAATAAAGAAATTAGAATTGAAAAAAAAATTCCTGAAAAAAAAATATTTCATCAATTTTTTTAATAATTTTTTAATAAATTATGAACAATTCAAAAGTGTTGAGTAGTGACACTACTTGGACTCAGGATATCATTTCATATATATATCCCAACACAAACTTCCTAATGAAGTTTATATAAAAAAAAAACTTGTCTAATACAAGATCATCATTGGCAATATCTTGTTCTCTAAACTCTTCATTATTTTAAGTGACCATACCCTAATTATATATATATATATATATATATATATATATATTAAAAGCTGGTTGCAACTCATGTAATAATTATTGGACTGATTAATGTTATCGTTTAAACTTCATATATAAATGTCTTTGTTGGTGATTTAAATAAAAAAAAAATGAAACTTTCATATGTTTTCCGTTAAACCTAATCATATATTTTATATTTAACTCATCAATATATTGAAGATATACCATCTTATTTAATAAATATTATTTCATATTTTTATTAACATTTTTATATTTTTTTATATTTTTTTCTTTAAATATTGATAAACATTTATTATCAAGTTATTAAATATATTTTTTTCATAATATTTATAATCTAAATTAAAATTTTATTTAAACATTATGAATTTATTATAAATTAAAATATATTTTTTATGAAAAATTATTATAAATAATACCATGATAATAATATATATATATAAATAAATAAAGTATCAGTAAACAAGTATTAAGAAATTATTATACTTAAATTCTTTTCCTAAAACTGAATTTTAATATTTTGATAAGTGGAGATTTAAGATCTGTTGCATTTTTATCACACCTTACTTAATTTTTTTATTTACCCCTCACACTTTAATTATGTGGTATTCACTGTTAGTAGGTGTTTTAGGATTTTTTTTTCTGTATTTTTCGGAATCTATCACTAGTATTAGTTAAAATTAAATTATATAGTACATGATTTATTTTAAAGTCAAATCAGAAATATAAAAATTTGCTGTATCAAAAATTCGATCATATCTGAATACCGTAAATGATTTTGTTATTTTTCAAAAAAAGTGTTAGTAAATTGACACTATAAGTTACTCCTTTGTGAGCATATATAGTATATATATATATATATAGTAAACAGTAAATAACATGTATACACAATATTCATAACATACAAAAATAATAAATTATCCAGTGACGGAAATCAAATTCTAGATTCTTGACAAGAAAAGTAATTAGAAATAAGTTAACCTTTTAAGGGAAGTTAAATATTTAGATTTAATTTTTTTTTTTCATGTCTCAACATATAAATAGGAGGTTCTTTTATTATATTCATTTCGATAATTGATAATATAAATATATGATATTTAAATATGAGTTGAAGTGGTGATTTTTTTTCACTTATATTAAAATTTTAAAGCAATGAGGTACTTTATCTTCAGGTTCCCTTGTCTTATTTTTGTATCAACAAAATTATGTGCTGTTGTTTATTTCTCCTACATAAATCACATCCCTTTGTTAATGAAGAATATATTTTATTATCTTTTATAGACTAGCGGTTAAGAATCTCTTAATTATATATTTTGAAGAATCTATTATATTAATGTAAAAGATATGCTCTGTCACCTATTTAAGAAAGGGAGACTGAAGAATAAAAATAAACTTTTCTAAAGAACCATGTCTTATTATAATATGCTTGTTTTTGTCTTAATATTCTAACA
>BDMB01000077.1:594339-787720 GCA_016859785.1 Macrotyloma uniflorum | reverse complement strand
ATTTAAGAAAGGGAGACTGAAGAATAAAAATAAACTTTTCTAAAGAACCATGTCTTATTATAATATGCTTGTTTTTGTCTTAATATTCTAACATGGTATCCAGAGCAAGGTTTGTGATTAAAGTTGTGTAAGACAATAAAATTTGTCTTATTCAACCCAGAAGTTTTGTTCCGCTGTGCAATTTGGTGCGTTTTCTTTTGGTGGTTCCTTTTGATGGTTTCATTTGGTGGTTTCCTTTGAGGTTTCTTTTGGTGGTTCCTTTTAATGGTTCTTTTTAGTGGTTTCCTTTGGTGGGTTCCTTTTAGTGGTTCCCTTTGGTGGGTTCCTTTTGGTGGGTTTCTTTTGGTGGTTCTCTTTGGTGGGTTTCTTTTGGTGGTTCTCTTTGGTGGGTTCCCTTTGATGGTTCCTTTTGGTAGTTCTCTTTTGATGGTTCCCTTTGGTGGGTTCCTTTTTGGTGGTTCTCTTTGGTAGGTTCCTTTTGGTGGTTCTCTTTTGATGGTTCCCTTTGGAGGGTTCCTTTTGGTGGTTCCTTTTGGGGGTTCCTTTTGGTAGTTCTCTTTTGGTGGTTCCCTTTGGGGATTCCTTTTGGTGGTTTCTTTTGGTGGTTCCCTTTGGGGGTTCCTTTTGGTAGTTCTCTTTTGGTGGTTCCCTTTGGGGGTTCCTTTTGGGGGTTCCTTTTGGTAGTTCTCTTTTGATGGTTCTCTTTGGGGGTTCCTTTTGGTAGTTCTCTTTTGGTGGTTCCCTTTGGGAATTCCTTTTGGTGGTTTCTTTTGGTGGTTCCCTTTGAGGGTTCCTTTTGGTGGTTCCCTTTGGGGGTTCCTTTTAGTAGTTCTCTTTTGGTGGTTCTTCTCTTGGTGGTTCTTCTCTTGGTGGTTCTTCTCTTGGTGGTTCTCTTGGTGGTTCCCTTTGGTGGTTCCCTTTGGTGGTTCTCTTGGTGATTCTCTTGGTGATTCTCGTGATGATTCTTTTGGTGGTTCCCTTTGGGGGTTCCCTTTGGTAGTTCTCTTTTGGTGGTTCTCTTTGGGGGTTCCTTTTGGTAGTTCTCTTTTGGTGGTTCTTCTCTTGGTGGTTCTTCTCTTGGTGGTTCTTCTCTTGGTGATTCTTCTCTTGGTGGTTCTCTTGGTGGTTCTTCTCTTGGTGGTTCTCTTGGTGGTTCCTTTTGGTGGTTCCCTTTGGTGGTTCCCTTTGGTGATTCTCTTGGTGGTTCCCTTTGGTGGTTCCCTTTGATAGTTCTCTTGGTGATTCTCTTGGTGGTTCTCTTGGTGGTTCTAATGGCGCCAACGCCATTAGTTTCTTGTTGGCAAATTGTTGCTGGTTGACTTACCAGCATCAATTTGAGGGGGGATGTTAATGAAGAATATATTTTATTATCTTTTATAGACTAGCGGTTAAGAATCTCTTAATTATATATTTTGAAGAATCTATTATATTAATGTAAAAGATATGCTCTGTCACCTATTTAAGAAAGGAAGACTGAAGAATAAAAACAAGCTTTTCTAGAGAACCATGTCTTATTATAATATGCTTGTTTTTGTCTTAATATTCTAACACCCTTATTATTGTTTTTTTGCTGTTATCAGCACAAAAAAAATTATGTGATTTGTTTTTTTCTCATACATAAATCTATTAGATTACATCTCCTTGATTTGTGTACTAGTTAATTCAATTACTTTGGTGATAGTGTGAAAATATCAAATTATCATAGTTATCAATGTAATGGAATACCTATTCTTAATTCACCATTAACTTCACTCACTAAAGCATCAAAACGTAAAAAAATCATATAACACTAAAATATGTTTTTATATTCACTTATTGATTTGCTTTTAAATTAAATATAATAATAAATTTAATATTGTTTTAGTTTCAATAATTGTAAGAATTGAATAAGTGGTTCAAGTAAATAAATAATCAAACCTTTAACTTTAACTTTAAGTGGTAGTTTGGTTCTTACATATGTTTACCCAACACTCAATAATATTATAATTAAAATTTTTTTATCATAAATTTAAAATAAATTGTATTTAAATTAAAAATTATTTTAATAAATATATTATGAAATTAAATTTATAAATACTTCATATCAATATATTTTTAGAGTTAGATTTTATATAATAAAAAAATACCTAAACATATAATTATTTTTTGATATTTTTCTATTATGTTATTATTAGAAATTCTATTTTAGAAATTCTATCCTATTCTTCTTTTTTTTTTTTTTTCTTTTTTTTTATGTCATCCATTTATATTGTAAAGTAGTAAATAAAGCTTTGGAAGAGGAAAAATGTGTTATATAAGATTTCTAATGAAATAGAGATATACAACAACTAATTAGAAGATTGACGATCAAATTGAACAAAATTTGATATGATTTTAGGAAGTTGTAGAAACTTCACATACTAAGTTTGCATCTATTTCATACTTACAATCATATACTCCATGATTCATGCATGTACAAAATTCGATATACACATTGGAAAAAAAGTATTCAAAATTGATGATAAATATATTTAGAAAATTGAGACACCAAAATTATTGAGTATCATATACAAAACCACAATTATGTTCCAATCCTGAAATGTAAAGAACAAAGATTACATGAAATCAAGTTGAATAAAATGAAAATGAATATTAAAAAACAAAATCACATGAAAAATGTGTTTCTATCATCAAACATCTAATTAGGACAAAAACAAATATTCAAAATTCTCAAATCCAAACTTAAAATCGTTAAATAAGTATTGAACTAAATTTATTATCTTTCATATATTATATTTAAATTATTTTATCAATAAAATATATTTTCCTATTTTTATACAATATTTTTAACATTCAACATGCAGATTAATAATCTTTAAATAAATTATTCCATTAAATAACATATATACTACACAAAATAATTAAATTTGATAAACATTTAATAATCAAGATAAAAAATCTAACAACTTCTCTTCTTTTTTTTCACAAACTTTGCAAAAAAAACATCATTCTTCCAATGAAATTTTTTAAGCTTATACACAAATATTATGCACCCTATATATGGTAGTTAGAGTTAGTAATATTTAAATTACATGAAATAATTAAGGTAAAAAAAAAATCTTAGTAGATTTAACAAAAAATTACAAAAAAGTGAATACCTACTATCTCATCATCAAAACCTGTGAGTGAAAAAGAGAAAAAGGAGAAACAAAATAACTTATATTATTCGTTATTGTACATAATCGTGCAAAAATACTTATTTATATATAGGGAATTAATAGTTAACAAACTAATAGATTAACAAACAAAGAAACAAACTAACAAACAACAGAAATTATTCATTATTCTAATATCTCCTCTTAAGGTGGGTCATGGATGTTGAGAAGACTCATCTTGGACACAACAGTTTTGAAAGGAATAGGATAAAGTGATTTAGTAAGCACATCGGCCAACTGTTGAGAAGAATAAACATACATTAACCTAACAAATCCTTCTTGAATCTTGATCCTAATTATATGACAATCTACTTCAATATGTTTAGTTATTTCATGAAAAGTAGGATTCTTGGCAATTTGGATGGTAGACTAGCTATTTGAGTAAATAGAGAATGAAACAGAAATGGAAAGGTAAAAATCCTTGAACAAATATTGAAGCCACTACAGTTCATAAATTAAGGAAGTTAGAGCTTTGTATTCACCTTCAGAAGATGATATGGAGATAGTAGTTTGCTTTTTAAATTTCTAGGAAACTAATGACTTTCTAAGAGAAATACAGTAGCCAGTAACAGATCTCCGAGTAGTAGAACATGTGGCCCAATTAGAATTAGAAACAACTTGTATTTGTAGAAGATTGTTAGATGGATAAAATAAATCAACACCAAGGGCATTTTTCAAATATTGAAGAATACGCATAGTTTGTTGTAAATGAGGTTCTCTAGGTGTAGAAAAAAATGTTGAACAACAAAACTTATATCTAGCCTTGTATGAGTGATGTAGAACAACTTACCAATAAGTATCTTAAAAGAAGAAGGATCTGAAAGAAGAGAACCTTGATTTGTATGTAATTTGACAGAAGGATCAACAAGATTGGGGGTTGGTTTGCATCCTAACATACCAGCTTTAGAAAGCAACTCAAGGCAGTATTTCCTTTGATTTAAAACCAGACCAGACTTAGACCTTGCAACCTCTAGACCAAGAAAGAACTTAATAGGTCCAAGATCCTTGATATGAAATTTTGAGTGAAGATGGCTCTTGACAATCTGAATCTCAGAAAAGTTATTACCACTAAGGACAATATCATCAACATATATTAAGAGAACTATGATAGTAGTACCTTGAAGTTTGATGAACAAAGAATAATCAACAGAACTTTGTGTGTAACCCAAGAAGAGTAACTCAGATGTCAATTTCTGATTCCAATTTCTACTGGCCTACTTGAGACCATAGAGAGACTTTTGAAGCTTGCAAACCATTTCAGAATGAGGAAGAGTAACTCAGATGTCAATTTGTTATTCCAATTTCTATTGGCCTGCTTAAGACCATAGAGAGACTTTTAAAGCTTGCAAACCATTTTAGAATGAGGAAGAGTGAGGCCAAGAGGAGGTTTCATATAGATATCTTCCTTCAAATCGCTATGGAAGAAAGTATTGTCAACATCTAACTAGAGTAGAAATCAGTTATTTGCACTAGCAACAACTAATAAAACACAAACTGTAGTGAGCTTGATAATAGGAGAGAAAGTTTCAAAGTAGTCTACCCCCTCTATTTGTGTGAACCTTTAGCAACAACCCTTGCCTTGTACCTTTCAATAGAACCATCAGATTTGTATTTAATTTTGTACACCCATTTGCATCCAACAATCTTTTTGCCAGGAGGAGGATTAACTAAACACCAAGTCTGATTCTTGTCCAAAGTTTGAAGCTCACTTGTCATTGCTTTTTGCCAACAATCTTGAGAATAGGCTTCTTTGAAGGAGGTAGGCTCAACATGTGCAAAAATAGAATAACAAAAAGAAACATGATCAATAGAATATTTGTCTTAAGAAACAAAAGAATGCGTAGGGTAAGGGGTAGAATGTTTTGATTGGGAAACATAAGTAGTACCACAATAGTACTGATCAAGATAAGCAGTTTTTAATTTTGGAAGAGACTCTAGTTGGAACACTACTATTTTGAACATTATCAATATCAATAACAACATCAATACTAGGCACAGGGATAGTAAGAGAATGTGAGACAGAAAGAAAATCACAATGAGGAAATTCAGAAGAATTGAGATTAGGAAACATATTAAAATTTTCAGAATCAAAAGAATGTTGAAAATATGAAAATATACGTTCATGAAAAATAACATTTATAGAAATGCAAAAATATTTAGAGTGAAGATTGTAAAGGATATATCCTTTAGTACCAGATTTATAACCCAAGAAAATACATTTAGAAGCCCTTAGATCAATTTTGGATCTACCAGTAGTAAGAGTACTAGTATAAGCTAGGCATCCAAAAGGAAAACCAAAGTTTGGTTTGTTTCCAAAAACTTAAGTTTTAAGAAAGGAGTTGGTAATCTATTAATAAGAAAAACAGTATGTCTAAGAGCATAGGATCAAAAAAATTTAATTTTTGCTTAAAAAACTAAAGCTCTACAGACATTTAATAAATGTTGATGTTTTCGCTGAAAATATCATTTTGATGATGGGTCTCAACACAGGAGGTTTCATGAGCAATTCTTTTTTATTAATAAAAATTAGTGAGTAAAAATTCTTTGTCATTGTCAGATCTAATTCTTTTTAAATAACAATCAAACTAATTTTCATTTAAAGTAATAAAGGTTTTCAAGGAAGATCTGACATCAGCTTTAGTTTTAAGTAATAAAACTCAAGTAAATCTGCTATAGTCATCAACATGTTATCACAGAAGGAGATTGCTGTCATTCTGTTCAAGAATTTTCATAATGATCAAGACTATCACAATGTGCAAAAGTGTTCAAGACATCAAGACCAAAAGAAAGCAAAGAATCAAAGAAGACTTTATCTAGATTTAGAAGTGAGAATAAAAAAGGAAACATCACTATGCTCAGAAGGTTCTCAAAGTAAATTTAATTATTATAAAATCTTTTTAAGACACTATAATCGATTATGTATATTAAGTAATCGATTATGGGACAGGATTTTTGAAAAACAAAGTTTTTGATACGGCAATAATCGATTAATAATCGATTAGATAATCGATTATGTTTTGCGAAGATGAAAAAGCATTTGATTCGGCAATAATCGATTAGATAATCGATTATATTTTTGAAAATAGAAAATATGCTTTTCGGTGATAATCGATTACATAATCGATTATGAGCTTTTTCCGAAAATGGTACTTGCGGTGATAATCGATTAGGTAATCGATTATGAGCCATTTTGGAAAATATATTATTCGGTGATAATCGATTATATAATCGATTATCTGTGGTTTTAAAAAGCTTTTCAACGCGGGGATAATCGATTATGTACTTAAGATAATCGATTATGTTTGTAGATTTTCGAAAATTATGAACGTTGCACAAAATCCTCCGAAAATATTTGAGTATCTTTTATATGATTTTCTGAAAGTTGGAGAGTGATTCTGTGTATCAAATTTCGAATTAAAACAACAGATATTATTCTTCTATCTTTTATTATTTAATAAGCTTTTTAGAATACATCAAAAAACAGATCGATCTCTCTCTTATTTTTTCTTTCTCTCCTGAACTGTGCCAAAAAAATTATTACTTTTGAAAAGGAGAATATTGTTTTCAGAAGAAATCATCTTTGAAGGATTTTTGAGAAACCCTGAGCAGAGCAGTACCACACTTTGATATCTTCACAGTACAGGTGATATTTATTTTTCATTTTCTGATCTTCCTCTGAGGCTGTTCAGAGGAGGTAAGTTTTTCCTCCTTGTGTGATTCAAGGAAGGTTTTCACTTCCTTGTGGGACTCAAGGAAGGGTGGGAATTCTCTTGTGGGTTCAAGAGATTGTGAGAATTTTAATTTTCCGTTTTACATGTTTCACTGGTAATTGGTGGTTGTAATTTGTGAAAAATTAAAATATAAGATTGGGAGATCATCTCGGATTGAGGTGATTTGGGAACTGGATGTAGGGTTAAAAGTGTTAACCCGAACCAGTATAAATTCTAGGTGTTTTTCTTCTTTCCCTTATCCTCTTTAATTTTCCGTTGCGTTTTTATTTATCTGCTAAGACGAATTAATATCAAGAGGAATTTTTTTTAAGGAAAAATTCAAAAGGGTTTAACTTTAACATCAATTCACCCCCCCCCCTCTTGATGCCACTTGATAACAAGTGGTATCAGAGCTTGGTTTGATAAGATATTTCTAATCGATCTTGTGAGATGTCTACACAGAATCAGATTTACAGGGAAGGAGCGTCAATCAACAGACTGCCACTCTTTGAAGGAGACAACTACCCGTTCTGGAAGGCAAGGATGGAGATTTTTCTTCAAACTCTCGATTATGGAGTTTGGGATGCAGTGCAAAACGGTCCGTTTGTGCCAATGACAACGCCAGCTGAAGGATCGACACCAAAGCAGTTTCTACAGTGGACACCAGATGAAAACAAAAGGGCTCAATACTATTTAAGGGCAAGAAACGCTATTGTTTCCGCACTAACCTTAAGTGAATTTTACAGGATTTCTAGGTGCAAGACTGCCAAAGAAATGTGGGACACACTAGAGGTCTCACATGAAGGCACAGAAGAAGTCAAGCGTGCAAGGAAGAATACCTTGACACAAGAGTACGAACTTTTAATCATGGCACCGAACGAAAGTATCAGAGACTTTCAGACAAGGTTTACACATATTGTAAATCACCTGGAAGCCTTGGGAAGGAGTTTTGCTAAGGAAGAACTCAACACAAAGATATTGAAGTCCCTGGACAGAAACGGGCAACCAAAAGTCACAGCTATCACGGAATCGAGAGATTTGACCAAAATGGACACAACAACATTATTCGGAAAACTCAGAGAGCATGAACTTGAACTACAGAGATTAAAGAATGGAGAGGACAACTACAAAAAGAAAACCCTTGCATTCAAAACTGAACAGTCTGACACTAAAAACGAAGGTGAGACTGATAATGATGATTTTTCTTTAATGGTGAAAAAATTTTCTAGGTTTCTCAAGAACAAAAAGAAGAATCAAATTCAGAAGAAGGAGAAGAATAACTCCACTATAAACTTCAAGTGCTTTGGATGCAATAGAATGGGCCACATCAAATCAGAATGTCCTTATGCAAAGAAAGAAGACAAAGAAAAGAAAAAAGGGAAGAAAATATTTAAGAAGAAAAAGAAAGCCTACATCGCATGGGAAGACAATGCTTCAACAACCTCAGAAAGTGACTCCAGTGAAAGTGAAGAGGAAGAGGAAGCAAACCTATGCTTGATGGCAAATGAGAAACAAGACAACTCTTCTACAAACTACAAGTGCTTATGTTACGGATGCAACAGACTGGGCAAAATAAAATCCAAGTGTCCATTTGCAAAGAAGGAAGAAGATAAAGAGGAGGCAAATAGCTGCTTAATGGCAAATGATGACATAGAAACATCTTCACGGGTAAGTCATTCCGAATCTATAGACTACTATGATGAGTTACATGAGGCTTTTCAAGAGTTGTTTCAAAATTATGATGATTTATCAAAGAAACATACTTCTTTAAAAAATAATTTTAAAATTCTAGAAAATAAATTGCAAGATGTGGAAAAAGAAAAAGAGTTTCTGAAAACAAACTTAGAAACAATTTCAAAAGAGAAAAGTTGTGAAAACTGTGAAACCTTTCAAAACAAAATACTGAGTCTTGAAAAAGTGATTTCTAGGTTTCCAAAATCAAGCGTGCATCTTGACACTATTTTAAACTCCCAAAGAGAAGCTTCTAGTAAAACTGGGCTTGGTTTTAATCCTAAGAAAACTTTGGAAAAACAAAAGACCATTTTTGTCAAAGCATCTTCTCAAAGAAAATTTCAAAAATTTTCTGTAAACCGTTTTCAACCCAAAACTCATAAATCAACATTTTCTACTCCCAAATGTTTTTATTGCATGAAACATGGTCATACCGTTAATAAATGCTTTATAAAACATGTAGGTGTTCCAACTGAGAAATTTGTTTGGATACCAACAAAGAGTTAATTGCTAGAGGACTCGAGAATGTATACTAACCCTTAAGGACCCAAAATAATAAAGGGGACCTAAAATAATATATTTGTGATACAGGTTACCTCTAAACAAAGAAAGACCATATGGTATTTAGACAGTGGATGCTCAAGACATATGACAGGAGACAAAAGCAAGTTTCAGAATCTCAAAATAAAAAATCAAGGGCATGTGACCTATGGTGACAACAATAAAGGATGAATACTGGATAAATGCCATGCAAGAAGAGCTAAATCAATTCAAGAGAAATGAAGTGTGGGATCTTGTACAAAGAACACCCTCTCAACAAGTTATTGGAGCAAAATGGGTGTTTAGAAATAAACTTGATGAGAATGGTATTATCACAAAGAATAAAGCAAGACTAGTAGCTAAAGGGTATAGTCAAGAAGAAGGCATAGATTACGATGAGACTTATACTCCTGTTGCAAGACTTGAAGCA
Organism: Macrotyloma uniflorum; assembly: GCA_016859785.1. Taxonomy (NCBI): domain Eukaryota; kingdom Viridiplantae; phylum Streptophyta; class Magnoliopsida; order Fabales; family Fabaceae; genus Macrotyloma; species Macrotyloma uniflorum. The sequence goes on along the minus strand of BDMB01000077.1, from coordinate 778,115 downwards.
ATAAGGATATTGCTTGCCTACGCATCAATAATGAAATTCAAGCTATTCCAAATGGACGTCAAGAGCGCTTTCTTAAATGGCTACATAAAAGAAGAAGTCTATGTTTGCTAACCTCCGGGATTTGAAGACTATCAACATCCAAATCATGTATACAAGCTGAAGAAAGCACTCTATGGACTCAAGCAAGCGCCAAGATCGTGGTATGAAAGACTTAGCAATTTCTTGGTAAGCCAAAATTATCGACGAGGCAAAGTTGATCCAACTCTATTCATTAAAGAATTTCAAGAGCATATTATAGTTGTACAAATTTACGTTGATGACATAATTTTTGAATCTACTAACAATGATCTTTGCCAAGAGTTTGCCAAGCTTATGCAGGAAAAATTTGAAATGTCAATGATGGGGGAGCTCACATTCTTCCTTGGGCTACAAATCAAACAATTGAATGAAGGAATCTTTATCTCCCAATCAAAGTACTGCCTAGAGATATTAAAGAAATTTTCACTTGAGAGTTCTAAAGAAGCAGCTACTCCCATGGCAACATCATGCTATCTTGATCATGATGAGAAAGGTAAGATGGTTGATCAAACCAAATATAGAGGTATGATTGGTTCCTTACTCTATCTTACTGCTAGTAGGCCTGATATTATGCATAGTGTTTGTGTGTGTGCTAGGTTTCAGTCATCTCCTAGAGAATCACATGTTGTAGCAGTTAAAAGAATTCTTAAGTATTTAAAAGGAACTACAAATTTTGGACTTTGGTATCCCTCAGGATCCTCCCCTAGCCTAATAGGTTATTCAGACTCAGACTATAGAGGCTGTAAAACTGTCTCTTATAGATAGGAAAAGCACTAGCGGCACATGTCACTTATTAGGTTGTTCCTTAGTTTCATGGCACTCTAAGAAGCAAGCTTGTGTAGCTTTATCCACCACAGAAGCTGAGTATATAGCAGCAGGTAGTTGTTGTGCATAGATCTTATGGATGAAGCATCAGTTAGAGGACTTTAATATCTATCTAGATCACATACCCCTAAAGTGTGATAGTACTAGTGCCATAAATCTTACTAGGAATCCTATCATGCATTCTAGGACCAAACATATTGAAATTAGACATCATTTCATTAGAGATCACATAATAAAAGGAGATTGCATAATTGAATACATAGATACTAAAAATCAATTAGCTGACATTTTTACTAAACCATTACCTAGGGATAGATTCCTTGAACTTAGAAGAGAACTAGGAATATTGGATGTTAAGTCTTTGTGATCTTTGCTGATATGTTGTGAGAAATGTTTTGAAATGTATGTGCTAATAATCAATTATGTACTCACCATAATCGATTATCTGGATTGTTTTCACTTTACTTGATTCGTACATGTAAATAATCGATTATGTTCATAGTATAATCGATTATCTGGGTTTAGATAATCGATTATCATTAAACCATAATCAATTATGCGCGTCAGACTTGATAAAAATTGGTCAAACTAGCCGTTTTTCTTCTTGAAACTTGAAAACTAGCCATTTTCAAACGGTCATATTTTTGAAATGGACTCTGAAATCTCTATTTAAGCAACACAATTGGATCTTCTCTCTACCTCTCCTCTAAACAATCATCTCTTTGCCTCTTTGTTCTTGTTCTTCTGTGTTATTTTCCATGGCATCCTCATCTCATCCTAGCAGAAAGTTATCACTTAGGAGAAGACGTAGTGAACCTGTCTCTCCTCCTCAAGAGCCTGTTGTGGAACGCCCTCATGACTTGAGTGGCTGGATTTCGGATGAAGAAATTCATCCTTTGTTTATCCTAGACTTCAAAACTCGGAAAATGGTTCCTCCAAAGCGTCTATCTCTCAATTTTTTCAGGCATGAAGGTTTTGAATTTCAGGAGTTATTACAGGCACAAGGATTAAAACACCTTGTGGAGTTGGGACGCATTACTGTAGGAGGAGTTTACTCAAATGAGAAGTACTACCCAGACTTGATCCGCACATTCTACTGCAACTTGACCAGGGACAATGGCAGAGTCAAATCACGAGTAAAAGGTATTGATATCTACTTAGATAATGATATTTGGCTGAATGTCGCTAAAGTTCTTATTCTTGATGATGGGGTCAATATAACTATTGGATATGAAGGCTTTGATAAAATGGAGGTTTACAGGTCATATTTGAAAGATAATTATCATGGAAATTTTAATCTATATAGGACAGGTCCTATGCGTGTCAATGAACGTCTACTGGCCTATATCATAAGTTGGGTAATATGTCCTAGAGGATCTAATCATGCCTAGCTCACTACTGAAGACTTGTTATTGATGTATGGTATCAAAAATGGTTTGTCCTTGGATTGTCCTACCATTATCACGGATTATATGCTTAAGGCTCAAAGACTTCATTCTCATCTGCCATATGCCTTATTTATTACAAGGATTCTGATTCACTATGGTGTCTCTGTTGAAGGAGAGTCACATATTGCAATGGATAGCCACAGTACTATTGGAAGAAATGTACTGAATAAGATGGGACTCCAACAAGTGGATGATGTGTGGGTTGCTCCTGCTGAGCAAGAAGGAGCTCCAGCTGCTATGGATGAAGACAGGCTTCATCCACCACATCAAGCAGTTCTTCCTGACCAGTATCTTCAAATGCTGGAAAACATTCAGAAATGGCAAGTGGACTTTAGTGCTGTATCTGAACAAAGGTATCAAGCTCTTCAACAACAGTATGAAAATTTAGATTCCTACGTGAGGACTAGCTTTGAGGAACTAAATACCACTATCAGGAGAAGCTTTGAAGACTTTGCACACCGCATCTCTTCTGTGGAGCGTGAGTTGCGGGAATCTCAAGATCGGGGGCATGATGATGATGATGATGTTTAGGATTAGGCTTCTATTTTCAACTTAGTTTCTTTTTCTTTTTTATGATCTAGTAAAAAGGGGGAGAATTTCTAAGTGTTCTGTGTTCTGTGCTGTTTGTTATGTATTGATTTCCTTATTTGATTTATTTGACTTATCTGATATGTTGATTCTGGTATTGATCTGTGTTACTCTGTGTTACTGCTTATTCATTTAAATTTTTGGATTATTGAATTATTTTCATAAGCAGGGGGAGCAATGAATATAAAATATACAAATGAGTACTAATATTTGTTAAAAGCCTTTGGATTTATTTCAGCGCACAGGTACACTTAATTTTTCCTTGATCATTATCAAAAAGGGGGAGATTGTTATCACAGAAGGAGATTGTTGTCATTCTGTTCAAGAATTTTCATAATTATCAAGACTATCACAATGTGCAAAAGTGTTCAACACATCAAGGCCAGAAGAAAGCAAAGAATCAAAGAAGACTTTATCTAGATTTAGAAGTGAGAATCAAAAAGGAAACATCACTCTGCTCATAATGTTCTCAAATTAAATTTAATTATTATAAAATCTTTTTAAGACACTATAATCGATTATGTATATTAAGTAATCGATTATGGGACAGGATTTTTGAAAAACAAAGTTTTTGATACGGCAATAATCGATTATGTTTTGTGAAAATGAAAAAGCATTTGATTCGGCAATAATCGATTAGATAATCGATTATATTTTTGAAAATAGAGAATATGTTTTTCGATGATAATCGATTACATAATTGATTATGAGCTTTTTCAGAAAATGTTACTTGCGGTGATAATCGATTAGGTAATCGATTATGAGCCATTTTGGAAAATATATTATTCTGTGATAATCGATTATATAATCGATTATCTGTGGTTTAAAAAAGCTTTTCAACGCGGGGATAATCGATTATGTACTTAAGATAATCGATTTTGTTCGTAGATTTTCGAAAATTATGAACGTTGCACAGAATCCTCCGAAAATATTTGAGTATCTTTTATATGATTTTATGAACGTTGGAGAGTAATTCTGTGTATCAAATTTCGAATTAAAACAACAGATATTATTCTTCTATCTTTTATTATTTAATAAGCTTTTTAGAATACATCAGAAAGATCTATCATCTCTCTTATTTTTTCTTTCTCTCCTAAACTGTGCCACAAAAATTATTATTTTAGATCGATCTCTCTCTTATTTTTTCTTTCTCTCCTGAACTGTGCCAAAAAAATTATTACTTTTGAAAAGGAGAATATTGTTTTCAGAAGAAATCATCTTTGAAGGATTTTTGAGAAACCCTGAGCAGAGCAGTGCCACACTTTGATATCTTCACAGTACAGGTGATATTTATTTTTCATTTTCTGATCTTCCTTGTGTGATTCAAGGAAGGTTTTCACTTCCTTGTGGGACTCAAGGAAGGGTGGGAATTCTCTTGTGGGTTCAAGAGATTGTGAGAATTTAATTTTCCGTTTTAAATGTTTCACTGGTAATTGGTGGTTGTAATTTGTGAAAAATTAAAATATAAGATTGGGAGATCATCTCGAATTGAGGTGATTTGGGAACTGGATGTAGGGTTAAAAGTGTTAACCCGAATCAATATAAATTTTGGGTGTTTTTCTTCTTTCCCTTATCCTCTTTAATTTTCCGTTGCGTTTTTATTTATCTGCTAAGACGAATTAATATCTAAGAGTAATTTTTTTTAAGGAAAAATTCAAAAGGGTTTAACTTTAACATCAATTCACCCCCCCCCCCCTCTTGATGCCACTTGATAACACAACTATAGTGAGAAAGTATTTAAAATCTTCAATAGAAGAAATAGAAAGGGGTCTCCATATATCAACATGTACAAGTTAAAAAAAAGCTTTGTTTTTGGTACTACTGTTTGTATAAGTTAATCTCTTTTGTTTAACATAGGCACAAACATCACATGCATCAATAAGATAAAAAAAATATCAGGATATTGAAAGGATAGAACTTTGAGAATTTTATTAGAAAGATGACCCAATTTCGTGTTCCACAAAGTATAATTGTCATTATTGATATTGAAAACAGAAGTTTGTAAATCAGAAATGTTACCATGAACATTAGAATTATTTGAAGAAAAATCCAAAATACTTTGATCCAAAAGATTAAACAAATCGTGATCTTTCTTAACTACTCCAATCATTTGGAAGGTAGGCATCTGTAAGAGAAAACATTTGGTTTTATAGAACAAGATCAAATAATTACTATTGGAAATGAGTTTAGGAATAGAGATTAAATAAACAGAAAATTCTGGTACATATAGAACATCATGTAAAATTATATTGTCAATAATAATAATAATAATACCAGAAAAAATAGAAATATTGTTAGGAAGCTTAATAAAAATAGGAAAAATGGGTTTAAGGTTCTGAAAAATAGACTTAGTAGGGCATATATGATCTGTGGCGCCACTGTTTAAGATCCAAAGAGGTACAGGAAAAGTTATACTTAAGGAATCATTAGTGCATTAATGAATAGTATTGACAGAAGATGAAGAAGATTGAGATTGTTGAAGTAGGGCAAGTAAAGCTTGACGTTGCCCCTTCTAGAAACCAAACTGAGAGAAAGATTTGTTCTCCTCTTTGACAGAAGAAGAAGAATATGCAGGTGAAGGTTCTGATTCAGCAGTACTAGCAAAAGGTTTGGATTAAACAGTAGTGAACTTGGAGTTAGTTTTGTAACCAGGAGGAAGTGCATGGTTAATCCAACAATTATTGGAGTATGATTTGTACTTTTACAATGATTGCAAAATTTATAATTTCTTCCAGAATTTCTACTAGATCTACCTCCTCTACGAATATTAGTGAAACTTCCTCAAGTAGACCATCGAATTTGAAAGAATTTTCTTGATAATTAGCATTAACAACAACTTCTTGAGAAATAAGAAAATGAGAGCCACTAGATTCTCTTTCTTGTTGCAGAACAAGAAAGAATGTACAAATAACAGAAGGCATAAGATCAATAAGCATAATTTGAGAACGAACTTGAGAGAACTCGTCATTTAGGCCTCTGAGAAATTTGATAACAGAATCATCATCATCACAATTTGAATCTTGGAGATGAGACCGCAACCACAAGGAATGGACAAGAATATTCGAGAACAGTTTGGTATATTGACAGCTCTTTTCATAAAATCTGTAACGGTAACAGAGTATAGTATTGAGAAATGAAAGAATAACCTATTCTAGTAAGTATGGTATCATAGCCTAGTTCTCATTTGTTTCTTCTTCTAGTAAGTTCGCTTGGTTCGACAGGCATCCGTGGAGGGGTGATGTTAAGGAAATCCTACATACCTCAATCTGAAATGCTTATTAGAATACGGTTGCTTGGTTTGACAGTTATTTATGGAGGAGGGATGTTGGGAGAAGACCCACATCGCCGACCTTAGTTTGGAGAATGCAGTTCATATATTTGTTGGGCAACTTCACTTAGTACCAAATCTAACATGGTATTAGAGCTTGTATCTCACCTTTGTTTCCTATTCTAGCAAGTTCACCTAGTTCGGCAGGCATCTGTGGAGGGATGATGTTAAGGAAGTCTTACATCAAATGCCTCAATTTGCAATGCTTACTAGAACAGAGTCACGTATTTGTAGAGGAGGGATATTGGGAAAAAGCCCACATCACAACTCTGTGGAGGGAATCCTATATACTTCAATTTAAAATACTTATTAAAATTGTACGTAAAGATACAAAAATATCTTATTTATTTATTTATATGGGATTAATAGTCAACCAACTAACAAATTAATAAATAAAAAATTAAATTAATAACAATAAAAATTATTTATTATTCTAACCAAAATATTGTTTGTGATGAATTTTGTGATACTATTTATGAGCTTCCGAATAGATATTATAAAGCTCTGGCACTCAAATATCAAACAACCCTTTTAATTAACTAATTTAATATAACTTATATAAAAAGTATTTCAATTTTTAATTAAAAATACAATTAATTAATCATTATGAAAATTTATTTATTTATATTTATTAATAATAGTAAACATAAGTTAATAATAACAATACTTTTTTTTAATATAATTATCAATATACATCATACTTTTTATTATTTTTTAATAAATTTTAATTAATAAATTACGATTTTTTATATTATTATTATTAATGATAATAATAATAATAATAATAATATTTTAATAAACTAGATCTACCATTAAAATTGTTAGTAATATTTCAAGTTATTAAATCAAAATTTGAAATTAATATTTTGCATTGCAATAAATTTAAATTAGTAATATTTAATAATAATAATATTTAAGTTAATTAATATATATATATATATATATTAAAATCGATTTTTTCAAATAAAAAATTATATTTTATTTATATTTTTTTTTTCAAAAACATTAACAAAATGAAAAATCATGCTCAGAATTTGACTAAAAAAATCTAATTTCTAGCTGATATTTTGGTATAGGGTCTACTGATGTGTTTTTATTTGTTTTAGATTTATTACTGAAAAAAAAAATCCACATTTTGTGCGCAAATATTTTCTTTTAATTAAAAATATTAATTATTGTTGGGAGTGATTGAATCCATGTTCCCACGACCCATGGATTTTGACTAGTAGGGGAAAAGCTTCCATAATTCCTTAGCTACCAACTACCACCAAAAAAATATTAAACAATCAAACTTTGTTATGTTATGTTATGACAGTTCAGTTTCGTCAAAAGTTAAAACTCCCCAATCAAGATTCTGCTAAGAAAAAGCCAATTTCCATTCCATATCTATTGCTTCTTTTTTTTTTCAATCGTGTTAACAATTTTCTTTATATCCACGTTTTTTTAAATATCCTCATGATATTTACATGGCTGAATATATTATATTTACATTTAATATACATAACTAAATATATGAAAAAATATTTAATAAAATCAAATCCAAAAAATATAATTCTATAAAAAAATTCCAGCACCTAAAAATAGTGCTCCTAAAGACCACTCAGTGCTTAATGAGAATGTGTTGCTCTTTTGAATGTATGTGTATTATTGAAAATTAAAAATTATATATTCCAATTGGCCCAACAAGAGACCCAATTGGGGGCAGAATTCCATATCTGGAATGGACGAATGAACCATATTACCCTTATTTTCTGGCTTTTAATTTCAAATCTTTTTTTTTTTTTTCTTTCTTTATTTGTCTGAGGAAAAAAAAGTAGGAGAAAAAACAGAGCGTCCTTTAATTTCTCTGCTTCGGAAGAAAGTTAAACCAAACGACGCAAAATCCCAACCAATGGTTTGATTCTTTCCTCGGCAGAGTCCTCTTCGCTTCCGTATTCATACTCTCTGCTTACGAAGAGTCAGTACTTTTTTTTCTTATATTTTTCTTCTGTTGATTTGTGTCATAAGATGTTGTTTGTGTAAGCTGAATTCAAACAAACGAGTTACTAGAAGCCGATCTAACCGCAAATCCGAAAATCAAAATCCTCTTTTTCAAGTTCTAGGAATGTATGGTAACAGGTCCTGTTTCGTCCCCCTCGTAATATTACATAATTATTTACATTAAAAAAAAAATTGCTGTAAAGTTTAATATATACATAATAATTGATAATTTTTATAACATGAAAGATCGTCGAGTACAATTAAAAAATTAAATATATCAAATATATATTTGATTTTATATATAATTATTTATGTTAATTTTAAATATAATAATTTATAATTTATTAATAATTTTATTTATTATATTTATTTTTACGTGATAATTAATTTTAATAAATATATATTAATTTTTTTAATTATTTTAACCCGGTCTGATTCAATCCAGTCCGACCCAATTCAACCTGATACGACTTTTTTACCTAAAATTCCTTCATCCGCCCGTGTCTTATTACAATGCCATCGTGATAAAGGCTTATTCGGAAGAAAAGTATAAGAAAAAAAGTACTGACAGGAGTATGAAAACGGAAGTGAAGAGGACTCTGCCAAAAAAGAATCAAAACCATTGGTTGGGATTTTGCGTCGTTCGGTTTAACTTTATTCCAAAGCAGAGAAGTGTAAAGGACGCTCTGTTTTTTCTCCTACTTTTTTTCCTCGGACAAATAAAGAAAGAAAAAGAAAAGATGTGGAATTCTGCCCCCGATTGGGCCAATTGGAATTTATAATTTTTAATTTTCAATAATACCCATACATTAAAATTAATTATAAAAATGAATATTTGTATGACATGTATAATTATTTTTTTAATGTGTATTAACATCGGCTGTAATGGATTATTAACAATTAATTATATTAAGTAATAATTAATTATTGTTAAAAATATAATCTTAAGCATTTAATTGATTTTTAACTTTTTGAATCAATTATTTAAATATAAATTATTAAATTCATTACTATATCCCTATTTCACTTATACACCATCAAATATTTTGATCTAATAAATTATTTTAACTATGATAACTATTATCTAACTCTCTAAAAAATATAGTGTACTTTTTAATAAAAATGTAATACTCTTTTACATTCTTTGAATATTCAAATTATATGTACTTTTTTAATATATTTAAAACTTTTTATTTTTTAAAATATATAATTTAGAAAAATCAATATAACTTTAGATTTTTCTTTGTAATTTTATTGTACTTTTAATTAGGTAGGTTGAATTATCACAAGTATAGACTAATAAAAAAATTTATAAAAAAATGTGATAATTCATGTTTATAATAAAATTAAAAAAGCACTGTGGAGACTAAACATTAAATGGTGATGGTGGAAATTAATTGTCAGTGAACATTAAAACTAGATATTGAAAATTTAATAGGTATTATTATAATTGTATAGAAAAACACATGAATTTATATATATATATATATAAATTTTGAATGAAAATAAATTCTTTTTGAATGAAAATATATAAGTATATGAAATTTTGAGTTATAAAAATTTAATTTTTAATTTTATTAGGATAATGTATCGTAATTAACTCTACAACTTATTATTCACATTCTTACTTTTTTTTAGGCTGAAGTCATTATCCTTCTCTATCCTCATCATGTCTTCTTAAGATAGTGATAAAAAAAGCAATAAGGTCATCCACTATTGAAGATTAAATGAGTGATCCAAAATTATAAAGTAAATTTTCTTAGTTTGAAAGGAAAGAAAACTTATCTCACATAAATTTCTGAAATTAAATTATTTAGGGAGAAGATTTTATCTTTCAAGAAATTAAATTAAAAGTACTATACTGATTGAGTTAAACTCTTCTTTGTAAATGTACTCATGAATTGTTTGTTGACATGGACAAAGTGAAGGAAAACTTATGAAATTATTTTTATATTGGACCTTGGACATATCATAGTTCTGAATCAAATTTCTTTAGAAAGAAAATATTTTGTCTCATGATAGCATGCTCCGGTTCCCTTAAGAAACTTTCGTTACTGGGTTAGTCATACACTTTACATGTTTCTAGCGATTCACATGACATTTTCAAATGATACAAGTCTTAGATAAGAATCTACAATACACTAGAACGTCTTTGTTGATGATCCCTTACTCTGACAGCATCTAGGGTTCCTCGAACAATGTGATATCTCACACCGGGTAAATCTTTAACCCTCTCTCCTCTTACTAGGACAATAGAATGTTCTTGTAGATCATGGCCAATGTCGAGTATATAAGTAGTAATTTTAAACCCAAAGGTTAAGCGTACTCTGGCAACTTTGCGTAAGGCAGAGTTTGGTTTTTTGGGTGTAATGCAGAGTTTGGTTTGCGTAAGGCAGAGTTTGGTTTGCATAAGGAAAAGTTGATTGCCACTCTAAGAACCGTACATGAGATTTTCACTTTATACGACTCCTCGTTCAATTTTTTTGAAGTCATTAGATCCATTTCCTAGTTTGGTTCGAGAATCTCTCTCCTTCTTCTACTCCGTTCCAAAAAGTCACTAGGACCAATTCAGTCACGTTTTCATGTTCCAATTGAACACTTTCCTTTTTATTATTCTCAAAGAAGAATATTTTTTCTTTCTTTTTACCAAACATATATGAATCCTATCACGATCTTCTAATAAGAACAAGAAATCTTTTGCGATCAATCTTTTTGCCCTATTCTTCAATAATAAGAAAAATCCTTTTCAATCAAGTTTGAATTTTTTTTGGACTCTTCTATTGCATTATGATTTACTTTTTTTTTTTTTGCTTCCATAATTCCTTAACTCCCACAAGGTTTGGTCCTGTAGAATCTGACCCATTTTATCATTGAGCAAAAAGTACGAAAAAAATAAGATCGATTTTTCGATCAAAAGTATTATGTGAAATCCTCCGTTTTTTCCTCTTTCTTTATCCCTATCTCGTAAGTAGAGCGTTTGAATCAATAGAGAACCCTTTCTTCTGTATCTAGATGAATAGATATTATTAGATTCCAATTCCTTTCTCAATACCTCCTAAGGAACCAAATTGAATCTCAAATTGACGGGTTAGTGTGAGCTTATCCATGCTGTTTGCACCCTTTGAATATGAATCTATTTTCTGAAAGATCCCAGCTTTCGTGCGTTAGTGGGTCTTCAAGATCCTTTCGATGACGTATGTTGTATTGAAGGGATATCTATTTGTATTCGATTAGTATTTTCTATTAGTATGAAATTCTTTTTGAGTTAGTGATCTTGGCTTGGCTAGTCCTTTCTTTCGTGATAAACTATTGACACCAATCTTACCTTTTGTCTTTGTAGATCGAGGAGAAAAAGAACTCGATAGCAAGAAGATTGTAAACAAGAAAAAGAAATTGAAATTGTCTTAAATAATGATGATTGACCAAATTTTTCTAGATTTAATATTGGTGGACACACAATGATAATAGGGATAAAAAGCTTTAACAAGGTTGAAGTATACAAATCTTGCCTTCAACAACCATTTGTCACAACAATATTATTCTATCTTTCAAAATTGATGAGATGAAGATGAATTAAACAGATGTTAACTTTTATGTTTGACCAGTTTCTTGTTCTCAAAGAGAACAACCATGCATAACAACCATAGATGATGAGTATCATCCATGCACTCAAAATTAGTAAAGTAAATTGGCCAAAAATAATTCCTGATAACATCATGAAAACTCAGTACCTTGCCCTGTTTATCATATTTACTTTAAAAAAAAATTGATCAATCTACCTTACATCATATGAGGCTGGCTGCAAAAAGAGGTGAACAATAACTATAAAAGGATGGAATTCCAAATCTCTAACTACAAGATAAAGAAATTTCTAGTGTTAAGCAAGAAGAAAAGCCAATATCTACTTTTAAGAAAAGCTTATTGAATAAGCTTGATATGGTGTACAATTGGCAAGTAGAAAAAGCAAAGTCATTATGATACATGTCCTAATGAAATTGATGAAAATCTTACCTCCATTCTAAGAAGATTGCACAAACATCAAATCAGGGGATTCATTTTGAAGATGAAGAAGATTGAATTTTCCTTATTTTTTTAATGTTTGTTATCTATCAAATTGTATTTATTTTCACTTTTTCATTTTGATTTGTTATGTTTTTTAACTATTATCATTATCAATATATAAAATTTGTTTCTTTTTCTGTATTGTTTATTATGCCCAAAGGTAAGTGAGGTTCTATTTTTCTAACTTTATGAATACATGAAAATCTAAGAAAAAAATATTGTTGGTCAAGGGAGAGATTGTTAATCTTGAATACCTTATATGATTAGATTTGATTATGAACATTAAGATTGTATTATACAATGTATTCTTAGGATAAATATAAAAAGCATTGAAGAAAAATCTTGATTCTTGATCTAAAACCCTTTAAAAATTGGTTTTTAAGAATTATGAACACTTAATTGATTATATTAAATATATAATTTATTATCTCAAATTCAAACCATCTTAAATTTGTTATGAATTCGTTAATAATAAGTTATCTCATGATCAATTATTTCATTTACACTTTAAACTTTAAATGTGTATTTTCATAATTGATTAGATTATTGTCTATGTTTTTTCAATAACCCTTATGAACAAAATAATCAATTATCATTATATATAATTAATTTATTTTATCATAAAATCTATACAACTTTTTCTAAACTTCATTTTCCAACTATACTTTAATATTTTTCTAAACTTCATTTTTCAACTATGCTTTAATATTTTTGAAATATCATTCTTTAAAAACTATTCAATTATACCTTCAAGAGTTTGATATTCTTCTTTAACATGTCCTCAAGAATTCAAGATATTTTTTATAAGTGATTTAGTTTTCATTTGTTTTCACTCATTTTGGAAAATTAGTCAACCAAATCATCCTTGATTTTTTCTTAGTACACTTAGATATGGTGCAATGGTATATTAGGTTTTTATACTTCATTAAAGAAGTTTTTAGATACGAGTATTTGTGATACGATTTGGTTCAATTTTTATTAAAAATATATCTAAATTAAATATAAAAATTTTCCGAACCCATTCAAATTAATTTTAACAATTTGGTTTGAATCAATTTTTGTAGGTTTTAATTTTAAATTTTATTTTATTTTATTTTTTATTAAAGGTGAATTTATTTTTATTTTTTAAAATTAAAATATAATTATAATAAATATATTACTTAAAAGTTGAAAAATATATTGAATAATAAATTAATAAAAATATAATTATTACTAAATGTTTATAAATATAATATTAGTTTATAAATAATTTTAACAAGAAAAAATAAAAAAATAATAAAAGATTATAATTCGATAATAATAATATTATATGAGAACGAGTGTAAAATATTAACCATAACATAATTCTAGTAGTTTAAAAACTTTTAAAGTTGTTATTCTATTACTTAAATTTTTAATATTATTAAATATTGAAATCATATATTATTTAAAGTTAAAATACTAACACATTTATTTTTCACTATTATTCATTGTTCATCAACACAGTTTAATTTTTCATTTTAGAGACCTAGAACACTATTATAAAAAGAAATCTTAACTTTGTAAAAATATAAAAAATAAAATAAAAATAATTTAGTAAAAATAAAATTAATTCGAATGAAACCTTAGAATATTAAAATAATAGAATATTTATCTTATGAATATTGAAATATATAATAAGATAATAAGTATAGAACTAAAATTAAAATAAGAAAAATAAAAGAAAAACAATTAAAGAATAAATCAAATTAAGAAAAACTTACAACTTGAAAAGAAAAGAATAATTTAAATAGAATGTGAAAAGGTGTGGTGAAAATGGATTGGAATAAGGATCAATAATGTGATAATAAAATGATGTTTCTCAAAAAAAATAACCTTAAAATGTGTTTGGTGAAATAGAAATTGTAATAAGAAATATTAGATTTTAAAAAATATAATTATATTTCAATAAGATATTGTAGTTTAGTTTGGTTTGTATCGATTTTGAAATGTTAAATTGCAATCTGAACCAAACTGCTCGATTTTAAAAAAAAATCCAAAATAATTCAAAAGTTTACAGTTTTAATTAGTTATTGATATTTTGTATCGATTTTCAATTATTTTTTTGGATCGGTTCGGTTCTAAACATTCTTATTTCTGGATAGATTTTTAAAGAATGTTTATTTTCTTTATTATTGCATAATGCATGTGTAATGTATATATAACTTGAAATTAAAGATTATAGTAAACAAGCCAACTAAGATTGCTTGGATTGAACCAGATATATATTTTCTATTCTTTGTGTTTTTGGCTTATTTCATCATTGTATAGTATTTTTTTTATTAAACTTTGTTTAGTAAGGTTCAACAAACAATTTTAAAAGATGTTAGAGAAATTCCACATTATTTAAAAATGAGTCTAAACTATAATATATAAGTGAGATGTAAATTTCACCTCCTGAATCGATTTTGAAGATGAATTACATTCCGTATCAGACTAACAAGATTAAATTTCATCTCTTATTTTAAATATGAGTTAAATTTCATAATCACTTTTTATAAAAAAAAATTAACTATACAATGATGAAATAAGCCAAAAATACAAAGAATAGGAAATATATATCTAGTTCATGATCATGAACAACCATTATACTTACATGGCTAACAATGTAAACTTTATAAAATTTAAAGTTATAACAATACTAAAAAATTATTTCTAATATTTAACTGATATGCCATGAAAAAAATATTATTTAAAAATGACAATATTTAAAGTAGTATTCTTAACAACCAAGTATAATATGTTATGCAATTTACATGTTATTGATTTTACAATTTTGAAATTTTGCAACTAATAATTCTAAATAGTTTTTAGCTGAAAACCATTCAATTATTCAAATTAGCTGTTATTTAAACTTTCCATTATTTAAACTAATCGTTATTTAAACAAAACATTATTCAAATTAGCCATTATTTAAATTAGTCAATTTTATATTAGTCGTTATTCAATTTTAGTTGTTATTCAAACTACCCGTTATTCACATTAATCCTAGATATATTGCAAATATATAAGCAAATTTTCATCTCATTCTCCTAATCTTATTGTGAAAAACTGTTCATGGATCCTAGCAATGCAAAATACATCGATGAACTACAATTGATAACTTCTATGACAATAATAAAGAAGAATACATGTTGAAATTCATCGAAAATTGAAAACAATGTGAAATTAAGAAATTTAGTACATAAATTCAAAGAAGAAAGGTGATACATAGAGGTCATCAAGAAGGACGTACATGATCGATTATTTGTTAACTATTTCATTAAAAATATATTATGTAGTGATGATCAATTTTGATGAAGGTTTCAAATCCAAAAGAAATTGTTCCTTCAAATAATAATGATTTGAATAATCATGATGAAGTCTTCCAACTAAGGTTCAATGCAAAAGTGTAGATGAATATGTTCGAATTGGTGAAACAATTGAAACAACCTGCAGGTTATATTTTATATGTAAAATAAATATTTTTAAGTTAATAGAAATTATTAATCAACCAAGTTATAACCTTGGCTACATTTTCTTCTAAATGCAAGATTGGACCTATAAATCAATTGTGACCCAAAAAAAACTTTACCAAAATCTACTAAGAGGTAATAAAAATCATCCAAGCCCAATGTGCAAATGCAAAATGAGAAGCTCATGGCTATACATGTAGTGAAGTGGGAAATTAATATTTTGCTACTCATGATTGAATCCAAATCCAATGCAATCAATGGGAAACCAATTGGCAAATAAAAAACATCCTTCCTTTTGACTTTCACGGTAAACATTAATTTGAGAAAAAGTAGATGTGATTTGTGCTTTTTAACATTAATTTTAAACCATACCAATTGGTGGATGATTTTAGTTAAACTTTTCTGGTGAGAAAAAAATACTTACAAACACTTACACAATTTCAAATATCATCCCTCCTTGTTCTAACTTAGATACTAGAGGATGACACAAATCTTTATTTCCATCTTTCAAATTTTTTCTCTTGTCCCATTCCTCTCAAATTCATATCCACATTTTTTTACATCAATAGTTTTACTTCTATCTTACTAATTTTTCATTTTCTAAAAAATTATTCCTCCTTTTAGATTCTTAATCATAAATTTATTATTTTACTAATTTTTTATGTTATTAAAAAATTGTTGAGGTAATGAAAGTTGAATCTTCACTTTAACGTTCAACTTTAAAGTTATAATACAATAAATCTAATTTGTTTTGTTGTATTAAGCTGAAATTTTGATATGAGGTTGGTTGGAGTTAGAAAACTCTTTTTTTTTTTTTTAAAGGATGTTTGTAGTAATATGTTTGTTTTAAAATATATTATAAATTTGTTTGTCTCGGATTCAAGGAAAGATTCGAGTATTAAAAAGGAATCAATAATTTGATTTGAGAAATGATAGTTATTTTTACACAACTATTATAATGTCTATCTCCTAACTAGATCTTTTAGGGAAAATATTTATGATGATACATGTACACAAAATTTTGATGTAAATTATATTTTATATGTGAAAGAAATATTTTAATATTAGTAAAAATTATTAATTATCCAAGTTCTTCCTCTTCGTTAAATTTTCTTCTAAGTCCAAGACTAAACCCATAAATTAATTGTGAACAAACCATGACCCAATAACCTTGCAAAAATTTATTTAAAGGTAATAAAAATAATCCAATCCCAATTCTATTACAAGTTCAAGCAAATGAGAAATTAAATTTTAGTATTGATAATTTTATCTAAATCTAATGCAATTAACGGGAAATCAAGCGGCCAATCAAATGTTTTGTTTCTTTATTGTAGTAATAAATTAGGAAAATTAGATGTAATTTTTTTTTTAATATTGATTTTGAATCAAAAAAGACTACTTCTCATTAGTGCACATTTGAACCTCCTCATAAACATGTCTTATATTCAAACTTTTTCATCAAAACTTAAACAATTTCAAACATTCTCTCTTTTTTTTGTTTTTGTTCCCAACTAGTAGAGGGGAACTTCTAATCTACATCTTCTTCTTTTATAATCTTGATTTGTAATCTTGATTCTTGTTTCTGATCTAAGGTAGTATTTTTATTTTTCTACATTTTTATTATGTTAATCTTTCATTCTCTTAAAAATTGTTTCTCTTTTTAGTTTTTTTTTTAGTTTTAAGTAAAGTTTGAGTGGAAGTTAATATTTTTACCACTTTCTTATGGGACTAACCTTCAAATCTTTAAGTTATAATGTAATGACTTTTAATAAATAATTAATGCATTTTTTTTTTATTGTAAAAGTTTTTGAAAAATAAAATTAATTTCAAAATTTTAAGTTTGGAAATGAGTTCATTAAATATGAAAAATATAAGGTTTGATATATAGAAAGTCCAAAATAAATTTTTTTTAGAGAAAGTTAAGTTTAAAATAAGTTTCCCTTTTTAATGTCGTCAAGATTTTTAGCTTGAGCGGGAAATTTTTATTTGAGCAAAAATACTTAAAAAATTGATTTAATCTAAACTCCTTTCTATTTAACTAAAATGTTTCGCTTGAATAAAAAATTTTGCTTAACCAAATAAATGTTTACTTGAATGAAACAAACTAAGAAAAAACTTCATTTTCACTTAAGTGAAAATATTTAAATTAAGCAAATTTAATTTCACTTGAACAAAAATTTCTATAGAAAATTGGACTTCTCTTGGTCTTAATTTCATTAAAGTGAAAGATATCTCACTTGAGGAAGGATGATTACCTTAGAAATGAAAATTCCTTAATTTGAAAGTGAATTAAAGACTTATGAATCTTTTCTTTAACTAATTTCTATGTATGAATTAGAAAATATTGATGAGTATGATATGTTTAACTAGGATAGAATACTAATAATTTTCTTCATTAATGAATTGTAATTTTATCTGATGTGGACAAAGTTTTAAAGTGTTCGACCTCCGACAATTCTTTTATTTTGTGAGAATGTGTGAACAATGAATGTATGTTTGTATATGTATGTGTATATGTTTTGACACTTACTTATGGCAATGCATTTCATGTGGAGGTTGTAGTGGCACAACCATGATTATAAATGTTCTCTTTTGAAAATGAATAATGTCAAACTATTGTAAAGTAGCTAGTTTTTTAGATGAAGTTTTGGGTGCCATTGTAGACTTGATAGTCATGGAAAGGATATGGTTACAAAGATACACATGAAAGATGAAAGATGATTGATTGTTGAGCATATAAATCACATTACCTCACATTCCTTTCTTGACTAAACTCTTGACCATACTTTTGTCCATAAGAAATTGTATTACACATCACGTTGTATCCGTCATTTGTGGACAACCAATTAGAGACTATCTACCTAATTTAAGATCAAGATAACCTAGTGGTGGTATATAGGTAGTACATAGACCTTATGATACCATGATAACTGAAAAATTATTATCCTAAATGTGTATGTATGTTTTGTATTATATATAGGTAGTACATAGACCTTATGATACCATGAGTACTGAAAAATTATTATCTTAATTGTGTATGTATGTTTTGGATTATATATATATATATATATATATATATATATATATATATATGTGTGTGATTTACTTTTACAATCATTTTTCTAGAAAATGAAGATGTTAAAGGAAAGTAGAAGAGTAAAAAGATTAGTAGAGTTAGAGAGGAGATTATGAAGATATTAGACAACATTTAGATCATACTCGAGGTTTTATTGAGAGAGAACTTATTCGTATAAAGTTTAATTAACTATATAATTAAAGCCTCAATTTATCTTGGTATTTATTGTGAATTTTTGGAAAAGTAAGTTTCGAATATTTTAAAATTTTAAAAGAACTTTAATTTAGTTATGACATTTTATATTAATGTAAATAATATTTAAATTATTAACTTTAATTTACAAATTTCATTTATTTAAAATTATAAATTATATTGAATAATTTAAAATTTATATTTATGAATGGTGAATAACCAAAATTATTAAAAATAAGTATGATCTAAAAAAATTAAATAAAAGAAGTTTAAAAGTTTGTATCGTCATTTTAAAATTTTATTAAAAAAATAAATAATTTTAAATAAATTCAGATTTCTATTGATATTATTTGAATATAATTTGAATATTTTCAAACCAATTAACAAGAATAGAGGTATGTTAGGTTTAGTTGATTGTATGTACTAAGAAATGAAAAAAAAAAATGTTTATTGAATGATGTTTTGGTAGGAGAATCTCCACAGGTGCACTTTGTATCACCCATTGTACTATTAGTCTATTATTCTTTTTGATCATGTGCCTCTCTAAGACTACAAGGAGTTCTAATTGTATTCTTTCGTCTTCTTGAACAAAGGATAATTTTTTTTGTTGAACATTGATAGTGCCTAACTTTTTCTTTAAGCACGAAACATGAAAAACAGGATGAATCTTGAATTGAGGAGGTAAATCTAAGTTGTAGGCCATGAGTCCAACCTTCTGAAATATTTTGTAAGGTTCATAAAATCGACGAGCTAACCTTATGTTAACCTTAAGAGTTAACCTTGTGTTAACCATAAGAGTTAACCTTATGTTAACCTTAAGAGTTATGGAAGTTTGCTTGAAAGGTTGTAGCCGAAGATATATCTAATCACCTACTTCAAAAGCTCATTCTATTTTATGCTTATCTACCATTTGTTTCATTCTATTTTGGGCTTGTTGCAAATTTTCTTGAGAAGGTGTATCATTGATTCTCTGTCCTTCAAAGCTTGGTTCTACTGTTGCCACCAAGGACTCACCAGCAATGTAGGAAGTCTAAGAAGGAGGTTTCCTACCATAGACCACTTCAAATGGCATCATTTTAGAAGAAAGATGAAATGAGGTGTTGTACCACCATTCAGCTAATGATAACCACTTACTCCACTCCTTGAGTTTATCTCTTATCATGCACCAAGTATTATTGTAAACTCTTATTAAAAATTTCTGTTTGTCTACCTATTTGAGAATGATATTTGGAAATGATAGACAATAATCATTAATGACCAAGCTCCCAGTAATTTAAAAAGTTGCTCCAAAAAATGATTGGTAAAAATACGATCCCTATCAATTAGAATGGTTTATGGCCATATGTTTATTGGGTAGACTTTGGACCAAATCCTTGGGAAGGGTAGAAGAGAATAAATAGGGAAAATTACATTTTCTTCCTCATTTTCTCAAATTTTGAAATCTCTTTCAAATCTCTCTTTATTCTCTCCAAAAATTATCATTTAATTCTTATCTATTTGAAGAACCAAAAACACTAAGAAAAAGAGAGTGAATAGTAAATTAATTTTATTCTAACATAGTTCTGTTTTGAGTAAGTTCTAAGTTCCTTTAATTTTTAAAGTATTTTGATATAAAATGCTTAAGGATATTAATTTTGTATTGGGTTTAAGAATATCTTGGTTTAGATCCATAATAATATAAGTAGTTTTGTGTTAAGGATCCTTAGAACAAGATAAAATATCTTTGATCCATCTTAATTTGGGAAGAACTTTATCTAAAATTAAGGGAAGCTAATTAAGTGTTTTTTTTTTTTTTTCATTATAAGTGTTTGATGAAATGAATTATATGTGAAAGTATGAATTGAGTGAATTAATGGATTAATTTGAGAATTATATTACATTGAGCCAGAGATTATTTCGCTTCAAGATTATAATCTTATTCTAACATGTTTTCACTATAAATTTGGAAAAATGATCTTTATTGAAGTTGTAACTCTAAATGTTAGCTAACGAATGACGTTGATTTCACACAAAAATAATTTTTATAACTTAAGATATGAATTTTTTTAATAATTAAAGATCATGTTGTTAAGATGAGAATAAAAATTTGTATTTTTTTCTTAATATAGACATAATAAACAATTAAATCAAATTTTGATGTCAAAATAAAAATTGTAAATAATTGTGTTAGTTTTAAATCAAAATAAGGATCAAATTAATAGAATAAGTATAATATTAAATATAGATTTTATAATCAAAAGGTCACATACTAATAAAAAAAAATAAGTGGGAGAATAGGAAATATTTATATATAAATGCTTCTAAGAATTGTAGATAAAAGACAATCCCTAAGTCTCAATAAGATTTTATTAATATTTAAAAATAAAATATAATATATTTATTTTGAAACAACTATAAATTTTTAAGAAAATTTTCCAAAAACAATAATTTTGATGAATAAATAATTTTAATTTATGATTTAATTATTAATTTATTATGTTTTTATATTATTTTATAATTTTTAGATAGTATTTGTGAAAAGATTTATTGTAAATAAATGATTGAATTTGTATAATTGAAATTTTATGAATAATAATATAAAAATTTATTATTTGATAAATTGTTGAGACTGTATATTTATAAAATGTTATGTGTTTTTTATAGAGCTAAAACGAATTGTTTAGGTTAAGGTGATTAGTCTGGTTACCTAATTCTTAATTGCATCCTTGTGCCCACTAATGAAATATTATACAAAGAAATCTTCAGGTACAATTCTATTTTAATTTTGTTAGTTGTCCCACCAAATTTTAAAATTCAAATTGCTCTTAATATGCTTTTACTGTAGAATTCTTTTTTAGTTTTGTTAGTTGTCCGACCAAGCTTTCATATATATATTAAAACCGAACCAAAAATTCATGTCAATTGAAAATTTTGCCCAAACGTCAGGATTAGTCATTTCGTAACTCTAAAGCCAATCAAGAGCCTTGCCTTCCAAATGAATTGAAGCTATACTCATCCATTCTTCTTCAATTCCCTTAAGGATAAAGAATCAATTGCATTTGTAGACCCAGTCACTTGGATTCTCACTATGAAATTTCAAAAAATTCAATTTAAAAAATCGTATTTGAATAGAATTACTGATATTTAAAAAATTGTTAGATAAAGAAACAATTTGTTTATCTAATGTTTCTTTCAATAATCTTACTATTTTTTCCAAATGTTTTTGTTCTTGTCCTCTAGAACCCTCAGTCAAGGTGCCAAGATTAAGCTCTTGATTCCACTTCTAGTGATAGTAGAAGAAGACACAAAATAATACCCCATTTTTTTTATGTAATTTTATTCTTCCAAATGTTTTTGTTCTTATACTCCATAAGAAGGTGCTACTAACAGAAGTGGACTTTGAGTCTAACTCAACCTCATAAAACCGACTTATAAAGTGAAGTTTGTTACCACTTATATACATTAATTTGACCATATCACTAAGCTTATGAAGTTGAGTTTTGCCACCACTTATATACATTAATTTGACAATATCACTAAATAATTTAGTCATATCACTAAGTAATGTGAGATCTTTAACAGTTATATACCAATTCTAATGACAGCAGAAGACACAAAACAATACCTTTTTTTTTTATGTAATTTGTTCATAATAATTTTTTTACAATCACTAAAATATTTATAAGAAAAGAAATTGCTACCAATCCAAATATGAAAATCAATCCTAAAGGAAATCAACGATTAAATCATAAGAGTAAATAATATTATAAAAATTATCTCGTCAACTTAGAGAAATAATAGAATAATCAAATTATAAAAATAATTTATCCCGTCAGAGAAGCAATATGAAACGGCTTGGTTGCAACGTCTCATGGATGGTAACATGAAGAATGGTTGCATTGGAGTAATTTGTCCTCTGAATTTTCCAAAGGAAACATAAAATAACCTTTTATTTATTTTCTGATTTGGACTTAACATAGAAAAAAATTCGAGAACTTTTTTTCTAAAATACAACCAAACATGCTTCCATACATGTTTTCTATTTCTATTGAAAATGATAACATAAAATGGGTACACAGGCCCTAAGATTTTGAGTATAATTTCAAAGATTGAGTTACAACAGTCAATGAAGTAGCTTTAAAAGTTTCCAAGATTTTTATGAATACATTGTGCTCTTGGATTGCAGTAATTGAACAAGCGGCCACAAGATATCCAATCTGTGTAAATTCCTGTTGTTTTGGCCCTGTGAAAGACAATTCACTTTGTATCAATCACTCGGAAGTTCAACGTGATAATAAAAAAATTGTACTTGAGAACTCTCACACACTTGTACTCCTCCATTCACATCATGTAATAAGCCAACTATTTAGAATTCAGAACAATACATGGTCTATTCATATTTTAATCTACTGAAATTCAAAGCTATCACTTAACATATATTCCAAGTTACATCAACTTCAATTAATATAATTCTTACATAAAGATTATTATGAATTGGGTGGCTTCATATGTATGGCTATTCCATGTCAGTATCTATGCAGGAAATAATCACCAAGTTTTCATGCATGAATCATCACCATATACAATAGTTATTTTAATTAAGTATAGAACATCTATGTTATTACTTGAGTCCTAGATAGTGTAAAGATGGAAGAGTGAGGAGTTTGTTTAATTGAATGAGAAATACATCTTACTTCTGATCCTGCCTCAACCACAAAACATATACATGTCTTCTCACCATGAGCTTCTGTTGCACCATTCAATATTGTCAGACCCAAGCTTCTGATGGCTTCTGCTATCTCAAGAAAATGGCTGCACTCCTCACACAGCATCTGCAGCATAAGTCATAATTAGCATAAAAAGGACATACTCCATGGTTGATGTTGGGCAGGGAGTACAATCTTAGAAGGGCTCTAGCCTCCATTTCTCATAAGGAGATTTACTCTTGTTTATTCTAGATAAATATATTAAGGTTGTAATTTCAACTCCTAACACACCTCAACAAGCATCTGGCCATTCTTATTAAGATTCTCTACTAATATGGAACGAACTTTCAGATGGCCTCCTACTTCCATTGCCCAACTTGAACCTTGTTGATAACTTGATGATCCAGTAATGTCTTCTGCCATGTTATGCAACTGCCCAATTGCAATGGCGTAAAACAATAGAAATAATATAATAAAATTTATATCACACATTCATAAATTGTTGAAATGGAGCAAACCAAACTTTTGAAATGGGTCATTCAACAACTTGCTCTCTTTAATAGCAGTTGAACAAATACATAAAATTTCAGGGTCCTGCTAAGATGTCTTAAAGGGAAAAGTTAAGGAGAATTAATGTCATCGTTTTCAGTAAAATAATTTTTCTTGAGGCAAAATATATGTAACTTGAAAAGTCACAAACATAAATCAAAACCAAAGCTAAATATTCAATACTGACTATATTTTAAAATACTAAAAAAAATAATTTAAAAAACCAAAGTTATAGGGCAAAAAACACAATTAATTGTCCTTTAAAAAGTGCCAAAATCTTATTTGTGTTAAGACTTGCGGTGTAATGCTGAGTAAGAAACCAGCGTATTTATAGGAACTAAAATATCAATACCCATTACCTAATTGACTAAAGTATAATCAGTGAACTTCTTTTCAGCCAATGAAACAGAGGTAGACTTCTAAAACTCTATCAAACCGTACCTTTGCCTTTGTGTCCACAAATTTATTTAGCTTGTCAGCATGCTTAGTTACATTCTTGAGAAAGAGCATGTGTTTTATGGTGCACTCAAGTAGTGAATCAATACTGCACTGTGGACATGATCATATGAAATATTTAGCCATGTGAATTGGAACAACCATCAAAAAATCAAAACTTACTGAGACAGGATTAGTAAAAGCATGTGACAGGAAGATACCTTTGCTCCATTTGGTACCAGTTCCCTCAACTCCTTAATACGATCTTGGATAAGTTGTCTGTCCCTTGGTCTAGGCCTACAACTTTCCCCAGGCCTAGCCCTCTTCTTGCTGTTCTTAGTTGATTCAGAAGACCTCTCAAACTGTTCACTACATGAACTAGGACATGTAGAAGAAAAACCCTTTGGGGACATTATACCACATATCCCAGATGAACTCAAACTATAATGTTTTTCCTCTCTTCCAAGAGGAGGCTGATCTATTGAACAGCTTTCGGAATTAATAGTGTGCAAAGTGTGAATGGAACTTTCAAGATTACTTCCTGAGGCTATTGCAGCCTGCACTGTTTTCGAAAATGAAAAGTCGCTAATAACATTATTATTACTATGGCATATGTTAGCCACCATAGCTTCCAACAGATGCTCTGGGCGAGATTCTGAAGTCAATTGGCTACAGCTAATCTCATCTGACATATCAGCCGTTTTAACATCCTGATTTGCCTTCACAGCCCAATCAAAATATTTGCTCCCTTTTAGAAAACTTGCCCCAAGTGCTTCATGTAATTCATAGCCAGCAGGAAACTTCAATGTGTAAGAGGTATCCTTGTAACAAGGTTCAGTCTGAAACTTTGACTTCCCAGAATCTTTTCGGGAGTATACGTCTGAAGGTCTGGGCCTGTGCATCGCTTCTTTTTGGTTGATATTTACTGAATGAAACTTTACACTCTCACAAACAGCTGCATCAAGAAAGTCTGAAGTGAAGGATACATAATCAACTCCGACATTTTCAGATGGACATACTAAATCATTGACCCCTTTATTATCCACAGCCAAATTGTGTAAAAATGATGACACATTTTTTCCTGATTCCACACTTTTATCTTCGCAGCCACTATTGTTCCCTTCAAACTTCCTCTCATTAACATCACTGTTTAATTCAGGCCCATCATGCTTGGCCACATCAACAGTCATTTTCTGATAAACAGCATGAGCTGAATAATTCTTCCCAGGACATTGAAAGGGTGTCAAACTATCCAGTGTTTCATGCTTCATGGTTTTCTCTGTATTGTGCAAGTAAACAGGCACACTTTCTAAAGTTTTTGAATCCAGCTGAAAGAGAAAAGCGAAACGTAAATCTTATGATTATGCTCAATACATCTGGGATAAAAAAATAACTATGTACACATTATTTGCTCTGTTAGTGTGTGAAAAGATGTACATGCCAATGGCTACAAAACTGGTACCTTACTCACACGAGCACATTTATGCAGAGTGAAGAAACATACACAAAAAGAAACGGAGAAAAATTACCACGGATGAAGAATTCTTCACACTATTTTGTACTTGATTAGGATCATGGCAAATTATGTAATCTTGATTAGACAAAAAGAGACTTCGGATACAGGTTACAACCCCCATATCTTCAGCAACCTGATATCAGGAATGACAGAAAAGGGGCAGATTATTAAATATTTTAATAATAAAGTGACTTCTGCATAAATATACATCCAAAAATATTCCAAATCTATCAATCATATCCATCTAAATCTTAATCAGAAAATTAAGTAAGCACAAGGCCTACAAATTACTGAGCACTTCCTTGCCAACATGTTATAATAGACCATAGAAGCAATTTGGGGAGTAAAAGGAACAATTTAACACAACTCCGTAATAAACGCTACAAAGCTTTTTTGAGATTAAGCAATCAACTTTTCAGCCAATTTACATGACAAAGAAAACAAAGAGATGCCAAAAGCTGGGGTTTTCACTATTATTTAACATGCAAGTATGTAATGTTTCATAGTAGTAGCATCAATATTATTATATGTAGAATAGTATAAAATCATCACTAAAAAGTCCATTTTTATTTTATGGCCAACATGGACTATTAAGTGTACACAAATGTCTCTTTGACCTTTTCACAAGATAAAAATAAATTTATCCATTATGTGTATAATTAGAGAAAAGGATTGCATATATTCAAACCAATATCCCAATAACCATCCAAGCAGTTATTGAAATTAGTTGAAGAAGAAAGTGAGGCAAATCATAGAATAGTTATATTATGATGGCAAATTACAAAACAATGGAAACACTTTAAAATACTGAAACTAAATGCATGAAAAAGGATAGTATGTCATAACAGATGTGTTACTGAACTACAGCAGCAACCACATCCACCAGAAGCATGGAATTTAAGCACAAATTAAAAGGAAGAAGATCATATTCAACTTACTTTATTTAAAGAGCCAAGTTGAACAACTCCACGAGGGACTACCGCTATAACAACAATGGTCTACAACACAATACAAATGTCTGTTAAGGAGTAATCTTATTGCAGAACCACAGGTCTCTAACAGAGTACACCAGAAGTCTAGATTCCAGAACCCTAATTTTTTCCTCTTTTCATTACTATGCAACTACAATCCATCTATCATAGCACAAAAATCTAGCTCCATCTCCTTTATTTTAAAAATATAACTTTAACAAACGAAGAGTCCCATTTAGGATCAGGTGAAGAACTTTTAGGCCAAAAAAGAACATGTTATAAATTCATTGGCACAATGCAACACATATGATTTATCAACATTTGATATAATTATGAAAACTGAATCACCAAAGAAGATTTCAATGCTCAACAAGGTAAAATGATAACATGCAAATGTCATATGATCATATGAATCTACTAACTTTTGCAAATGTGCACTCTAATTAAAAATGTATGGATCAGTTTAGTTGTAGCAAGTGAAAAAGAATAATGAGCCAAGGTGGGTTCTTCTATCTGGATAATGTCATATCATCAAGTCCATTGTCATACTAACCACACTTTTTCAAATATATTGTTCAAACTAAATCACGCATTGACCATTATTATTCTTAGTATTAGAAAGTAAAATTAAACTTAACTCAACCGGTTTGTAAGGTAAGATTTACACCTCACTTATATAATTTAATTATATATCTAATTAAAGTAGGGTTTTCAATACACTTACTCATGCCTAAAACTAAACATCTTGGGCATATGATTAGATATTTATGGATGATCAGATAATAGAGAATGAAAAAATAAGTCCAACAAACATCACTAGGATAAAATCTAATATCATATCAAATTTCAACACTTAGAAATGAGAGGCAACTCCAATTTCTCGGTAAATATAGAAATTTATCTCTAGCTGTTTTCATTGAGATCTATTTCTTCATTTTTAGGATTATCTTACCCTAATTCCAGCAGAAATCTGAGATTGCCAGCCATTAGGAAACTGAAAACAAACCAAAGAAGAGGAATGAAGTGAGATTTATTGGACAATTACTTATGTACATTAAGCATTGCACGTGTCCAGTTCCAAGTATAGAATTTCAAATCTTACAAGGCAAAGAGAACATTAGTGGCTAGTGATAACATTTGAGACGAATAATATACTCACCTCAAAAGATGAGCCAGAGCTTGTATGTTGATTATCTACACAGATCCACTGATGTTTTCCTGTAACAGCTACCTGTCCAACAATCCTGTAAAAAAGAAGACATCAAGCTAGGAGCTTAAACTACATAAGGATTATTTTAATCTTAAGTATCCTACACGTTCATTAGTTAAGTACTACCCTTCCCCTAACGAATATACATGATAAGACATCTTTGCCACGGATAACCCTAGAGGATCATGCGAAAAATCTGCACTGCCAATCTGCTCCCACGTATTCTGGCAGCTCTTATTTCCGGAAGAGTCACAACTATTAGGATTGTCATAGTAAGCATCCTCCCATGTCAAGATCCTGAAAGCAAACATCACACCCAGAAAATAATTTAAGGAATCGCATTGTGTTTAAATCTTTACCTACAGTACACACTACAAGACCAACAAATCAATAGATGACTACACACTACACAGTATTACAATAACAATACTAACACATATCACTCCGAATACACAGAATGGTGAGAGACTACGAAAAAAGATGCTTTCAGAACACACTAGTTTTAGACTTATCGTGAATCCAAAGAACCAAGACAGAGGACATCCAAGAGTAAACACCTTCCGTTTGTCCCCTTCCAAAAATATTATGCATACATGGATTCTACATACTCAAGCCATGCCCATCATAACTAGAATGAAGAAAACAGATTGGGCAGGGACAAACATTTTTCATACTAAAAAGATGCAATGAATAAAAAACCAGGCCAAGTTAAACTGAGAACAAAAACCATACATCCGAGCCCGATGTTTTAGCTTCCAAAAGATGGCATACTTCCAATCGGTACCCAAACAGAAGCTTCTGAGCAATCGGTGTAAGTTGCTACCCATTTTCTCCTCCTCCACAAAATCAAAAACTTTTTGACAGCCTAAAAAAGGGTTGTCAATCACACTTCCAAAAAACAAAAACCACCACCACCACAAAACCAAAAACAACGACGAGAAAACCCCTCCAAATTCCACAAACCACCTTTGCCTTAGCTTCCACTATAAGACCCTCTTCCTGCCTGTTTCCTCCGCAGCCTTGCTCGCCGTTTTAATGGCGGTCCAACCGTCCCCAATAGCAGCCGATCCCTACCCATCACTACTCACTCCACCAAGCTTCTAACTTTGCTGCCTCAGAAGCTTCTAGAAGGACTCACACTCTCATTTGTTGCCACAAGACATTCAACCAATCCCGACACACACACACCAGCATTGCAAGCTTCCATCGCAGCTGAATGCAGATTCCAAAGAGGTGAGTGAAGAATCTAACTTAGCTTATATCAGAAGACATGGGTGAAGCCAAAAAAAAAGAAAAAGAATGTGTGAACTGAAGCCAGAAAATATGTCAACTTAGAAAAAGAAGGGTATGGTGAAGATGGGAAAGAAACCACAAAGTTCAAGGCTTTATGGAAACTCAAACCATAAATTTATACTCTTTGAGCTTGAAAAATAGAAAGCTAACTGCTTTGCTTTCTTTTTCTAGAGAGAGAAACAGTTTCCCTCCGTAGCTAGAAATGCAGAAATAGAAGTGGTGGAACAGAGAGATTTATATTGGAGTTAACATGCGCACTTTGTTTCTTTCTAGCTTCTCACTGGGGGGAATGTGAGCACGCCGTGCATTTTAGCAAAGGGGAGAGGCATAATGGCCAACACATGCTTAACGAGCAAAACTACTACTAATGAAGGGTTATTACATTTGAGGCTATTTAAACTTGAAGAGTAACACTGTAACAAAGTGGCAAAAGGTGAAGGGAAGAGAAAAAATAATGAAGAGGGGGAACAACCCAATTGGGTTACGGTTTATGGTGTCAATTGATGTGGCCAACAACATCATACCAAATTGAGGAAATGCATCCTTATCTTTTTCCCTCAAATTTTCCAATCCATTTCTTTGAAACCCTTGTGAAGTTACTCCCTCATGAGCCTTAACGTCCTTTTCAACAATGATCTTATTGCCCTAAAGTTTTGACACATTTTTCATCACTTGTTGCAACCTTTTCCTACTTTATGCCTCATTATAATTTATATTCCTTAAGAATTCCGGGTCTTAATAATGCAATATTTTTCCTTTAAGGGTTCTCTTTGGGCCTACCCACATTCCATTGGTAGCACTAGCAGCCATGCCTTGTGATCATGTCATGCGCAGGTTTAACCGGGCAGCTTCAATTTCAGCCTGGTTCTAATGGGATAAGTCAAGCATGTTCGTGTTTTCATTGAACAGGTTTTATTCTAAGATGTTTTTGTCCTACCACCCCTTAAAATATGTACCTTATCATGCCCCGCACCAATTAACATCATATTTGGAATCCCATTATTTGTTTTAACACTGTATATTCAAGAGGGATTATTGTCATTGCTCTTCTGCTATTTGTTTTATCTTCTTTTTTACTTCTTATTAGACTGTTGATATATTAATTCTTTTTTTGTTAGGACTAGTATCTAGGGTACTACTGATGCCAGTACTCATAGTCGGAGAAGTAAACTTAATTAAGATGCAAACATCATTCCCATAATAATCCACAAACCTTATCTATTTACTTAGATCAACACTAACTCTCACAATTTTTTTTTCTTATCACAAAATGTCTGCTACTTACTTCAAACCTCAACATTCAACAAAGGCTCCAGCAACTGCAACAAGCAAACGAAACACCATCACAACCCCAAGAACACCAAAATCCAAGGTGTACAAAAAAATGTTGCCAACAAACATACTATATAATTTTGCTAAATATTGGTTTGAACAGGAAGATATATGTAAAAGTTTGTAGGGGGAAAACACTATAATATGATGTTGATTTAGGTATTGTAAAGATTCAATATGTCGGGAGTAGTTAACACCTGGTTTCCTAGCAGTATTAAGGCACAATCACGCAACCTTGTATTTTGTTGCATAAACATCTCAGTAGACCCTGTAGGTTTCCTCAATTATCCATAACCGTTCATAATAATGGCCCAGCATCTATCATCCCAAATTTGACTGCAAGAGAATGTTGCTGGTAATCAAATGGGTGTCTCGATATTGCTTTAAAATCTTATCTTGGTCAAAACTTGCAAACAAAATAATTATACCAGTCTATAACAAGCACAGAGAAAAGAAAAGTTATTAGCATTATTTTACTATCCCTGAATAAAAGAAAAGCAAAACTCTGAACAGCTGTTATTGTTGTTATTATTACTTTGCAACAAATTTAATTCCAGTGTGATCAAAAGCTAGCTATTGGATTGTGGTCATTGGATAAAGTCAACTAGGCTACATGCATGAATACGCTAAGTTAGTGATAAGAAATGACTGTTGTTATCATGAATGCAAAGAGACAAACAATAATGATTTCTCCCTTGTGTTTTTTCTCTCAGTTTTCTCCTAGAAAATTGAGTTTTCTACTTTTTCACTTTCCTTTTCTGGGGGATTTCATTTAATTACCATGGCAAGGTAATGTAGTGGCAATAGATTTTGGATTACGTCTTGAATTTGCACCAAGATTTGAAAGGCTTTTTATCATATCTATGGTACTCTTCCTTTATTTTTCTTGCTTTTCCCTTTTTCTCTTGACATGGTTGGCAGCCAAAATCATCCAAGTAGATCTTGTACTTGATCTTTTAACTAACACGTAATTTAAGGATGAGTCCTTAGCCTACAAAGTCATGAGTACTAGTTTGATCTTCCTCTTCTCTCTCCTAGTCAATATAGATGGGCGTGAAAATGAACACCCATATGAAACTCAACCTTAAATATGATGAAACAAGTGACATTAGTGGCCACTAGCTCAATGAATTATCTTTTATAAGCAACCAACATTTACACTTTTAAATTTGCAAACAAGATTTTCTTTACCCTACCTGGCTTCTGCCTAGACACATATCTCAAATAGAATATTTCATTTTAACTTTTGCTTGTTTCCTTTCCAAGGATACTCTCATTAAGCCATTAAGCCAGTCCAAGCAAAGGAACAAAACTGGGTATAAGGAATCCAAAGATGATCGATCATCTACCCTTAAACCCCTCATATAAAAATAGTATACTCCTTCCTTCTAGTATTAATGTTTCAATCTTTGAGTGTGAAAGAAGATAGAAAAAGAATGGATATTCTTGTAGGCTTTTAATATCTACCCTATATACCTATATATATATATATATATATATATATATATATATATATATATATTTATGTGTTAACACAAATATGATATTTCAACCTATCATGTATATTTTAAAAAAATAAATATCCATAAATTATTGTTCGTATTTACAAATTATAATAATAAAAATAAGAAGTTATTCAAGCAACTGATTTTAGTCAAAATTTATGTTTTTTTTCAGAGCTTCGGTTTATTTTATAAAGTAAAAAATATTTGAAAACTAAAATAAATGGTATTAAAAAAAATAGAAAATAAATTACAGCAAAAGAAAACTTAATTTGAATAGCCATGTAAAAAAGTTGAGAAATGTTACGAAGCCGTTTTCTATCCATTTTGTTAAAACATATTCTCTTTTATTTGTAAAAAATTATTAAAAATTAAAAAAAAAATATATGAGTCTCATGCAATACTTAATCATTTTTATCATGGTTTTAAATGTTTTTAATAAATTTTAACAAAAAAGAATTAAAAAATATTCTTAACATTCCTAAAAAATATTATGCGTAAAATCATTTAATTATTACTAATGTTACCTCATTTAATGTAATTGATGTAAGATGTATTAATTGTTGAAATTATTAGATGTGAGCATATATATTGTGTTAATTGTGATTAAGGTAAATAAAATGAATTTATTTGAATTTGAAGAAGGAATATGATAATTATATTTGCAAAATGTTGTAGTCCATTCATGGACCACTAATAATAATGGTGTTTGATGATATGTAGAAGAGTTAATATGGTCCAAGATGAAGTTGTCACTTTCAACAAAGGTATATTTTCGATAGAATAATGAAGTTAGAATTGATTTATTAGATTGTGCACAAAGTAGAGATTGACCATATCCAACACCATGTAATCTTAAATGATACTGTTGCAAGGAAAGTCAAGCATTATATATTTTAAAATTCATAAAACCACCATCAAAGCTACAAATCCTTTTCTAACCACACCTAATTTTTGGCAAGATTTATCTTACTAATCCAATACCTCTCATACAACACAAGTTAGGTTTAGTTGAATTTGTCATTTGTTAAATAGTTTCTACACATGAAATGCTCTCATCTTTCTTTATGTTCAGCATTATACTAAAAATAATTAAAAGTACATCATATTTTTTTTATATTAATATGATAATTGAACTTATTATATTTATATTTAACGTATACAATTGAATATATATATATATATATATATATATATATATTATTTATATAATAAAGCATGATTTTCGTTAAATTTATTATATTTATATTAAATAGTATGGGTTAAATGTAAATATAATATATGTTCGACAATTAATAAGGACGTACGAGTGTTTAAAAAAAAAACAGTGTATATTTTAATATTAAATTAAATGCGACCTAATTTATTGTCTGTTTTACTTTAAAAATGTTAAGTAAAATTATTAAGAGAAACCATTTTATTTTCAATTATTCAACATGGAGAAATATTTATAGGTTGAACTTCAAACTATTAATCAAATTAGAACAAACTCACATCATATTCTTGAATTTTCTTTTTCTTTGTTTTAATTCTTAGAAGTCTCTATTGAAATTAATATTTCACAACAATGCTGGTGGCACTGGATCAAGAATATGAACTGAGCGAGCTATTCAACATCCGAAATATAAATCATATAGAATTATAAGATTGATCTTTACCCACACAATTCTAGATTTCAAGTAAATTATGATTTAAATCTTACTTTAATAAAATCTTCACAAGATAAAACCTCTATATGAAAAAATTGAAATATAACTTTTATCAATTAAATTTAACTTATATAAATTTAAAATAATCTTTTTATAAAAGAATAATTATTTTATCTTTTCCAAAAAATATTTTAATTTATATTTAGATATGTTTTTTTTAGAATAAGCTTTCGTTTTTTATCCTCAAAATTTAAAATTTATATTTATGGATGATTTTTTTCTTTATATTTCTTCTGTTTTTAATTTTTTTTTCTATGAATAATATATAATAAGCTATAAAAATAAATAATAACAAATAATTACAAACAAAAAGTGGTATAATTTAATATATATATATATATATATATATATATATTATTATGCTCTAATTTGAATCTTGACAATTTTCTCTCTATGTTTCTTCATCAATGTAATAATATATTTGATAAAAATTTAAACTTTATGTAATAATGTTTTCATCGAATATTCATTTTGAAATTAATATAGATTTAAGTTTTATTCACATTCTTGTGAAAGTAGATAGTATAACTTCCTCCATAAATTATTATAATTTACAATATCAAAGTGATTCTATATTAAAAAAAATAATTAAAATCAAAATTAAAGTAAAAGTGTAAAGACGATAATTATAATAAGATGGTGGTTTAAATGGTGAAGAGTAAAAGAATAAAAATGTTTCGTAAAATTTTAAAAAAAATTATTAATAAAAAAACAAAATTTTTTAACCTTAATTATTTTAAATTTATTATTTCTCTAAACCTTTTTCTCTTCACTCTCTCTACTTTCTCTTTAACTTATCTTCTCTCTCCTTTATTTTTTTCAAGATCTGAAGATATCAAATCGAAACTTGTGAAGAGTAGATCACATCCAACCGATTGGAATCTTCGTTTGAGGAAGTTTTTTATGCTCTATTTTGTCCTAAGGATTAAGTTTGATAGTTATTTTAGGGTGTTTTAGAACCCCTCGTTGCATGTGAATATTCTTGGTTTGATTTGCTCTATGCAAGGAGAATTTCGTGGTAATGTGTTGAATTTATTATTTAGGCATGCATAGAGCACATTGAAGCATTTGAGAGTTTAATTAGTGAAGGAGACAACAAGCTATTAGGATAACCACCTAAGGTAAAGGAAGCTAGCTAGTTTCTAGGAAATTTTTTAAGTTTTGGGTTAAATGTTGAAATTGGGATATTGTAACCTAGTTATGAATCTGTTGTTGCCAAATTTAGAGTGGAAGTCTACTATTCTAGTACCCAAATTGGGAGTTATTGTTGTTGCTGCAATATTCTTTTTGTTTAGTGTGGTTGTGTTTAATTAAAATTGCATTGATTGAGATGATGGAATTGAATATATGTGGAATATTTGGAATTGATGACTGGAAACTTGATTTAATATTGATGTATAAACTGCGTGTCTTCAAAGTTACAAATCTGGTTGTATTAATGAGATTGGTGCATTAAATGAAATGTTGAATGTTCATTGTGATGTTGAGATTTTGAGTTGTTGAAATTGCTTATTGGTTGCCCAGATGTAGTATTGATATTCTGCCAGGATATTCTTGGATGAATGTTGAAATTGAAGTTTAATTTTGTGTGGTTTCCTAATGGGATGTATAAATAAGATTGGATTAAAAATGAGTGGATTTTAATTGAGATAGGAGATGTTTCGTTTCATGAATTATTACTCATTCTACAATGTTTTCATTGAGAATTTGGGAAAGTGGTCTTCATGAAAGTTGAAGCCCTAGATGTTAGCTAATTATTAGATTTTATTCCATGCAAAAATAATGAGAACAACCCAAGATATTAATATTTTTGTGAATAAAGATAAAGCTGTCAAGAAATTGTTTCTTTTTGAGATTTTGAGCCCTATTTGGTACGTTTGTGTTACTAATTTAGAAAAGTGTTATCCATGAAAGTTTTAGCCCTGAATGTTAGCTAATCAATGGATTTTGTTTCATAAAAAATTAACATGTGTAGCTTAAGTTATGATTTTTTTTTGTAATTAGAAATCGTGTTGTCAAGAAAAGCGAAATGCTCTCGAGAGCATTTTCGTTTGAGCGAAAATATCTCACTTGAGTGAAAACTGTGTTTCAGCTTGAGCGAGAATTTTTTGCTTGAGCGAGAATGTATCAGACTTGAATGTTCCTCTTGGGAACATTTTCACTTGAACGAAAATTTTTTGCTTGAGCGAAAATTTTCCACTTCAGCGAAAATTACCATGAACCTAGAAGTTTGATAAGTTCTATGTTTTCATTGATGTTTATGAAATGTTGTTAAATTTAAGTTGTGAAGGTATGCATATGTATATATATGAGAATGATGTGAGATTATGAATGATGATTATTGATTTGTGAATTTAAAATGATGAGCATGAAGTGAGCAAGAAGCCGTGTAGTTCATATTGAGGAGAAGTTTATAATGAAATGAATGATATTTATGTTGGCATGAGACCTTTGTACTCCTATTTAAGGGAGCTTGATTTTATGATATGAGAATGATGTTGGCAATGTAGTGTGTGTGGTTTAGGAATATGTTATAAGGTATCTAAACCTTAATGACTCTTTAGGTCACATAGACCAAGATTGTCATGTGGTGAAGGTCAATGGAGGTCTTACTAATTGTTTTTATGATAGTTGGTAAGACTACCCTGATGTGAGAAGAGTGGGGTGATATTTTATGATGATCTTGGGGTGAAAAAGACTTAGTGATAGTTGGTTAGGCTCGTGGTCTTGGAGTACACATCAGGTGCTAGCTCTAGATATCCAAAATCCATATAGTCTTCCGGAAGGCGTCAATCTTTTTTGTGATGTGTAAATTTTATTATATGTAAAGCCTTAGGTAGGCCCTTACACTTGGATGAAATTGTGTTGAATGTCTTATCTATTTTATAAATTCTTGAATACTCTTTTGCAATGTTATTAAATATCCGCCAAGGTAGCATCATGGCGGAAGACAGTGGTGAATCAGATTTAGCATGATAGTGCATGGTGGCCGCTTTTCGTGTTGCGAAATTGCATCCCATTGCGTTGGAGGCACAAATCGCGGATAGTGAAAGCTAAGAGAGAGGCGACGATGAGAGATGATGGCAGCAGTGAACAGTGGTTGTGACTATGAGAGGGAGGGGAGTAGCGGTAGTTGGAGAAGGAGGTCCGCGAAGGCAGCATCATGGCGGAAGGCAGTGGTGAATTAGATTTAGCATGACAGTGCATGGTGGCCGCTTTTCGTGTTGCGGAATCGCATCCCATTGCATTGGAGGCACAAATTGCGGATAGTGAAAGCTAAGAGAGAGGCGACGATGAGAGATGATGGCAGCAGTGAACGGTGGTTGTGACTATGAAAGGGACGGGAACGACGGTAGCTGGAGAAGGAGGAGAGCGGCTGCATCTAAGGAGATAAAGAAGCGGCAGCATCTAAGGGAGAGAGTAGCGATAGCTCCTTAATAGAAGGAATGAATGAGATGACCTAATTTGAAAATTAGGTTAAAAATATATTTTTGGCCTTTTTTTATTAGTCTTTAGCCCATTAGTGATTTTTTTTATTAGATAAAAAAATAACAACTTAACCTAACCCTAAAATACTCCAACATAAAATCTACATACACAAACCCTTGCTCCCTACATTACTCCCACCCTTATTGCTGCCCTACTGCTACTCTCACTCTTGTTGCTACCCATTGCTTATGTCGTTGTCGCCGTTGCCACCATTGCTTTTTCTACTATTGTCGTTGTTGCCATTGTTGCTTTTTCTTTTGTCGTCGTCGCGACTGTTTTCTACTAATGTCGTCGTTGTCACCTGCCACTACTGTTTCGCTGTCACCGTCGCTGTTCCATCGCCATTTTTTTCGATCCAACTAAATAGAAATTTCAATGACAAATGAAGGAAGTTCAAGAAATTCTACTAGAAATGATCTGGGTTGGAAATATTGTCATCCATTGGATGAATCCAATTTAAACACCATAGTTTGTAATTATTGTAGGAAAACCATGAAAGGAGGAATTACTAGAGCTAAAAAACATTTAATGGCAAAGAAAGACAATATTGCACCTTGCCTCAAAGCTCCAAAAGTTGTAAGAGAAGAGCTTTTGAAATTATTTAAAGACAAGACAGCTAGCTACCTTAGTAAACTCGATAGATAATTTGGGTGATAATAAGAGTGAAGATGAAGTTGCATTTTGAATTGCTAGTAATGTTAAAGGGACAAAGAATCCTAGTAAAAAAGGACAAATAGATGTGTTTTGTAGGAATCCTACTCTTGCATTAGAGCAGAGAAAAAAGGAAAAATTGAGACAAGTTAGTATAAAAGAGGCATGTGACAAAAACTTGAAGGCATCAATTCATCAATACATTGCTCGTTTTTGGTACCAGGCAAGCTTGTCATTCAATCTTATTAAATTAAAGAGCTTTCAAGATATGATTGATGCTATTGGAACTTATGGTCCAAATTTACCAACTCCTAACTATCATGAAATTAGAGTTCCACTCCTTAATAAAGAGATGGACTACACTGAAGGATTGTTAAAAGATCATAAATTGTAATGGGCTAAACATGGTTGCTCTATTATGTCAGATGCATAGACTGATCGGAAGCAACAAACCTTGATTAAGTTTTTGGTCAACTCTCTTGCCGGGACAATGTTTATGAAGTATATTGACGGTTCTAAATTTGTGAAGACGGGAGAAAAATTATTTGAAATGTTTGATACTCTTGTGGAAGAAATTGGAGAAGAGAATGTTGTTCAAGTGATCATAGATAATGGAAGCAATTATGTCTTAGCTGGTAAGATGTTGGAAGAGAAAAGACCCAATTTGTATTGGACTCCCTATGCTGCATCTTAAGTTTGATGAGACATTTCACAAACAAAAGGGAATTGGTAAGACATGCAATCACAAGATTTGCTACATCTTACTTATCACTAGAAAGACTTCATCAAGAGAAAGGAAGTTTAAGAAAGATGTTTACCTCTGATGAATGGAGCAAAAACAAGTTGTCTAAGGATGTTGAGGGAAAGGAAACTTCAAAAGTTATCCTTATGCCTTCATTTTGGAATCATGTTGTGTTTACACTAAGTCATGACTCCTCTTGTTTGTGTGCTTCTTCTTGAAGGTGGAGAAAGAAAAGTAGTCATGGGCTATATTTATGAAGAAATGGAAAAAGTCAAAGAAATCATAATGAAGTCTTTCAACAATAATGAAAGTAAATACAAGGATGTATTTACAATCACCGATAATAGATGAACTTGCCAACTTCATCGTCCATTACATGTAGTTGGCCACTTTTTGAACCCAGAGTTCTATTATTCTAACCTAGAAATAGAATATGATTTGGAGGTAACCAATGTGTTATATGCTTACATCAAGAGGTTGGTGCCAAGTAAAGATGTGTAACAAAAAATTTTAACTGAGTTGCCTCTTTACAAAAGTGGATGTGGCTTGTTTGGTGATGATTTTGTTATAGAATCAAGAAAGACCACAGCTCCTGGTGAGATATTTAAACACTTTCATATAAGTTGTTCCAAGTATTTTTAATTGCTTTAACTTTTAAGTTATCTATTTGTTTTCATAGCTCAATGGTGGAAGAATTATGGCCACGTAGCCCCAAACTTGCAAAAGCTAACAATCAAGATTTTAAGTTTGACACGTTGCTCATCAGGATGTGAACGCAACTGGAGTGTGTTTGAGCAAGTAATAGTTATTATTCACATGATTTTATTATTAGGATTTCTTCAAAGTATGAAGAAACTAATTATCATTTTACTTATCATATTGCATATTCATTCAAAAAAAGAGAAATAGGCTTGACCATAAGAAATTGCATGATTTGGTTTACATCAAGTATAACCAACAACTTTCTCAAAGATACAACATTAAAGATAAAATTGATCCTATTGTACTCAATTACATCGATGAGTGCAATGAGTGGTTAGTGGGCCAAGCAAATGATGATGACAATGAAGAAGAGGGGAATGATTTGGTTTTTTATGACGATTTCAGTGTTAATTGGGCAACTGCTTATAAAGCTTTAGGTGTTGGATTGCCAATAATTTGTTCAAGGAAAAATACTAGCAAAAAAAAAAAAAGAAAACAACCATAAAGTGAGATTGTAATTGGATCTTCTCAAGCTTCAAAGAAGAAAGGAGGAAGTTCAACTTTAACCCCAACGGAAAAGAGGGGTAAACAAAAAATTTAAGTTGAGGAGGAATTGGACTTTGATAGCTCTAATTCTGAGTCTGAAGACATTGATGAATTATTTAACTTGAACAAATCTTTCTCTAAAGGGGAAGAGGAAGAGGGATATGACCGATTAGATAACAACATAGATAATAATTATGTAGGGATTGAGGAAGAATTTGATAATTAAAAACTTAAGGACATTTATCTTTATGTTTTGATAGAATCATATTATTCTAACTATTTTTCTCCTTGTCAAGCACTCTGACTGCCCTTGTTTTACATGCACCGTTACTATTCATCTTCTTTTTCTTACTTTTCAATTTTTTCTATTACTCTTTCTCTCTCCACCTTGTGTATATATATACATGCACATTCTGGTTTACGTAAATAATAACAAGCATTATTTCCCAGTTTTCTACTCTCGTTGCTTTCCTTGTTTTTCTTCTCCCAAGCCTTCTGCATAAACACTGAAATCATGAAACGTGTTTTGTAATTTTGATATGGTATCAAAGCTCTTCCTTTGAAGAGCTTTGTTGCGCGCTATTATTCTCTTTTCTCCTTTCTTGGTTTCTTTCTCTTTTTCTTTCTATATTGCAAAAGACCAATTATATAACAGTTTTCTCTACTTGTATCCTAGTGAGAATCCGGCCACCGCCCTTGTTTCTTCGGTTCTTTACTCCACCAATTACCATTCTTGGAGCCATTCAATGGTTATTGCCCTTAGTGCAAAAAATAAAATTGAATCATCAGTACCAACAATCATCAACCTTCCAAGACAGATTCAACATATTCAGCATGGTATAGATGTAATAACATGGTTGTTTAATAGTTAGTTCATTTTTTTTCTCCTTACATAGCCAAAGTATAATCTCGATGAATATGGTAATAGATATTTGGCAAGACTTAAAAGCCAGATTTTCCCAAGGAGACCTTCTCCGCGTTTCTGATTTGTAGATGAAGGCAATTTCTCTAAGCCAAGGTGACTTAACTATAATTGAGTATTTTATCAAATTGAGAATTATTTGGGATGAATTAGAGAATTTTCGGCCAGACCCTATATATATTCCTGTCAAGTGAAATGCTCTTGTTCCATGGTTGGCACCATGATTCAAAGAAAACAAGAGGGTCAAGAAATGTAATTTTTAAGAGGTTTGAATAATCAATATAGTAACATTAAATCTCATGTATTGCTTATGGATCCTATCCCCCTTATTACGAAAATTTTTTATTTTGTGGCACAACAAGAAAGGCAACTGTCCAACATTGCTCATTCAAAAAGTGTTAATTTGAATATTTCCCATACCAATACTCCCACCATTCAAACTTGTTCTTACTAGAGCAAAATTGGACATTCTAAAAGTGTTTGCTTTAAAAAGCATGGATATCCTTCAAACAATGAAAACAGAAATTCTAAGACCCGAAAGTTATGCATTCATTGTGGAAGAAGTGGCCATACTATTGAAACTTGTTTCAAGAAGTATGGATATCCTCCTAGATATAAACCTTCCCAATAATACCATACCTTGATTAATATGTTGCAATAAACTTCAGATGATAATAATTTTGTTCAGCCTCAAATAAACCAGATTCAGGTAACAAATTGCATAAAACTTCCTGGATCATAGATTCTAGCGCCACAAATCATGTTCGTGCTTCCTTGGATATTTTCTTCACGTATAACTCTATTAAACCTTTACCTGTCAATCTTCCTAGTGGCCAATATGTTATGGCAACTCACTGGCACAGTAAAATTAAGTGCAAAATTTCTGCTTACTAATGTTCTATACATCCCAAATTCTAAATTTAATTTAATTTCTATTTCCAAACTTACTCATGATCTACAATATGAATTGATTTTTTCTTCTACCAATTGCCTTATACAGGAACAAAAAACCAAAGATAAGATTGGTATAGTTGATTCTCATGTTGGTTTATACATCCTTCATATTGATTATGTTCATCATGTTTCTATTAAATCTACCATATCTACAACATGTTGTAATAATTTTGATCTTTGCCACTTTAGATTAGGTCATCCATCTATTCAAATACTTAATATCTTAAAATCCAGCTATCCCTACATTACTTACGATAAGAACCACGTTTGCAGTATTTGTCATGCAACACAAAAAAAAAAAAAAATAGTTGTCCCTACTAGTGTCATTACTTCTGATAAACCATTTGAATTGTTACATATTGATATTTGGGGACTCCCATACTTCTATGCGTGGATTTAAATATTTTTTTACTGTTGTGAATTCTTTTGCTGCATATGTAGAAAATCACTTTTAACATATCATAAAAACCATTAGAATTACCCTGAATTTTCCATGAATAACTTCTTTGATTCAAAAGGCATACTTCACCAAACTACTTGTGTAGAAACGCCTAAACAAAACGATATAGTTGAGCAGAAGCACCAACATTTAGTAAGTATAACCCA
The DNA here is from genome assembly GCA_016859785.1 of Macrotyloma uniflorum. Taxonomy (NCBI): domain Eukaryota; kingdom Viridiplantae; phylum Streptophyta; class Magnoliopsida; order Fabales; family Fabaceae; genus Macrotyloma; species Macrotyloma uniflorum. Next base: position 735,251 of record BDMB01000077.1, on the reverse strand, counting down.
AGCTTTGCTTTTTCAATCCAACTTACCTATGACCTTTTGATGTTTTGCTGTTTCTCATGCATCATATTTAATCAATTGTATCCCTACTCCCATACTTGACAACATTTCTCCACATGAATTTTTTTTAAAAAAACTATGTGATATATTTAACTTGAAGGTTTATGGTTGCCTATGCTATGTCAGTTCTCTTCATAATCATAGAAAAAAGGTTTACTAGCTTGCTCACTCTGGTGTTTTCCTTGGTTTTAAATCACATACCAAAGGATATCAATATCTCAATCTTCATAATCATACTATTAAAACCTCTCAAAATATTATTTTTTATGAAAACAATTTTCTTTACAAAAAGCAATATAGTAATGGTTCATGTCATGATTCTATGCCTGTTATAGATAATTCCTCTAAACTTTATAATGACATACACAGTGCTAATCCTACTCATAATAATGAAAATACTGATAATAATAACATTGATTTTGATATTGTTCCCAAACGATCCACCCGTATTCGTGGACAACCTCCTTATCTTTTTTATTTTCACACAATTAATGAACTATCCACTAACAACATTTCTTTCAAACACCCTATTCAATCTTTCATTTCATATACTTCCTTATCCACTTCTTTTAGAAATGTTGTTTTATCTTTTTCTTCTACTATCGAGCCACAATCGTATAAAGAGGCCATCAAATATGACTGTTGGATACAAGCCATGCAACAGGAAATTGCTACTTTGGAAGCTAACAAAACTTGGACTCTCACTAAACTCCCTCCCACTAAAAAAGTCATCGGATGCTACTGGCTATACAAAGTTAAGCACCGCTCTGATGGCACTATCGAAAGACACAAAGTTAGGCTTGTAGTCAAAGGTTATACCCAGCTTGAAGGAGTCGATTTCTTTGAAACATTCTCACCAGTTGCCAAACTGACCACTCTTAGAATTTTGCTTGCTATTGCTGCAATCAAGGATTGGAAAATCACATAATTAGATGTCAATAATGCATTTTTACACGGGGATCATCATGAAGAAGTCTTTATGCAACCCCCACTAGGTCTCAGTACAAAGCCAAACCAAGTCTATAAGCTACATAGATCTCTTTATGGCTTGAAACAATCAAGCAGACAACGGTATGCAAAACTCTCTTCTTTTCTTGTTTCACACGGTTATTCTATTTCATCAGTTAATAATTCTTTATTTACTAAATTTTCTAATCAAATTTCTACTACAATCTTGGTATATGTTGATGATATTATTATCACTAGGGATAACAATGAGGAAATTATAAAAGTTACCAAACTTCTAGATGATGCATTTCGAATAAAGAACCTCGACAACATCACCTTTTTCCTTGGTCTTGAAATAGCACGAAACAAAACTAGTCTTCACATAAGTCAACGGTAGTATACTCTAGATCTTCTTAGTGAAACTAGTATGCTCGGTTGTTCACCCACCTCCACCCTTATGGCTCATTCCTCAAAATCAAGTATTAAAGAAAATTTGCAACTAAACGATGAAGATGCATCCTCATATAGGTGCCTCATTTGTCGTCTTATTTATTTGATAAATACCAGACCTGACATTGCCTATGCTATTAGCCACCTTAACCAATTCGTCACTTCACCCACTACTACCCATAGGCAAGCTGCTTTTCGCATCCTCAGATACCTTAAACAATCTCTTGGTCAAGGCATATTCCTTGGCAAGAACAACACTCTTCAACTCAAAAGCTACAATGATTCTGATTGGGCCAACTGCTCTATTATTTGAAAATCTGTCACCGGATTCTGCATTTTTCTTGGCAATTCCCCTATATCATGGAAGTCTAAGAAGCAATCCACAATTTCTAGAAGCTCCTGTTTTATTCTACCTATTTTTCTCCTTGCCAACTATTTTGATTGCCCCTGTTTTACGTGCACTGTTACTGTTCATCTTCTGTACTCTTTCTCTCTCCACCTTGTGTATATATACATGCATATTTTGCTTTACGTAAATAATAACACAGAAGCATTATTTCTTAGTTTTCTACTCTCGTTGCTTTCCTTACTTTTCTTCTCCCAAGCCTTCTATATGATGAAATCATGCAAGGTGTTTTGTAACTTGAAAATATTTGAAAATATTGAATTAATGTTGAATTTCAAATATCTTTAATATATATATATATATATATATATATATATATTCACCTATTATATCTATTGGATAATATATCATTAATTTTATTTATATTTATAAAATTTTACAAAATTTATATAAATTTTTTTAAATTCATAAAAAATAATTTATCTTCTACGAATTTTTTATAAAAAAATTAATGCAAAATATAAATAATTCTATTAATAGTAACCTATTCTTAATCTTATTTAAATTTTAAATTTTCAAATAAAATTTAAATATATGATATTACTAAAAGAAAAAACCTTTTATATGATATTATCAAAAGAAAAACCCATACTTAGAAAGTTTAAAATCTAATATATATCCCAAACGTAAAAAAATACATTATGATATAATATTTAAAAGATGATTGTAAATTATATTTACCATTACATCTCTAGTTTGACAAATTATTATTATTCAAATAGTTTTGAATTTTTTTTTATTTGTTCAGAAATTTTTATAATCTAAATATATTAGTTCCTGATAAATTTTTTCAATAAATGTTTCAGCGTTTACCTTTTAACTTTTAATATTTATTTTAATTTTATTTTTAAATATATTTATTAAATTTCTTTTTTATTATTTTTATATATGAAATGATTTTAATTTATTTTCTTAATTATCTATTCATAAGACATGATTTAATTTTTTTTATTTTATTTTTTTATACAATATTTTTTTTATTTTTAATCTTTTACTAAATAAAATATTGACAATAATAAAAAATATTTTTATTATTATTTAAATAATTTAATATTTTATAATTTACTTTAACTTTAAGTATTAAATTATTTACTACATTAATTTTAATATTTAAAATTATATTAAATGAAATTATGAGAAGTTATTACGATGAGATTTTAAATAAGTATTTCTTTATTTTTATTATCTATTTTTATCTCTATTAAATCAAGGTGTTTAATTATAAGTTTAAGATTCTTTAACTTATATCTACGGAAAAAATGGTATATTTTCTTATTAATTTATTCATGTCCGTGTTTAAAAATACATATTATTTTTATATTTTTAAAATATTTAATATATTTCAGTTATATATTTTAAAATTTAAATATTATAATTATATTTATATTTTTATATTGTTATTTTGAACCAACCATTAACTTAAAAAGAAAAAAAAAATTGACATCTGATAATATATTTCTATATTTAATAGTTTTAAATTAATTAAAAGTTCAAATTAAATTAGTAATTCATATCCAAAATATTAAGATGTGAATATAAATTTTAAATAATAATTTAATTATAATAAAAATTAAAAATCATAAAATTTAAAAAAAAAATTCATATTTTTTTTAAATTATCATTCCAAAACAATATTATTAATAGAATATATAATAATAATTCTTAAAAAATTATTATCTTAATATTTCTGAAAATATAGAAAATTGAATATAAAATAATATTAAACAAATATTTTATAAATATAAAAACTGAATCTTAATTAAATAATATTTATATATAGATATATATAAATTAATTGGATATAATATTTTTTTATTTACAAAATTTAAAAATATAAATTATGATAACTTATTTCTTTTAATATTTTTAAATTTTAGATAAATTTTTAAGTACAATAATTTAAGTATATAAGTTTTTTTTAATTATAAAGTATTTTAAAATAGAACCTAAATTGATTTTATAGTTGTAAACAAGAAGAAAACAACACAACACAAAATTAATTATTATTTTGAAAAGATAAAACTGAATTTCAATAAAGGCTCATACAAGGTCTGCTAACAAGAAATTAATATCCTTAAATGTCATACATTTTGTATCCATTTACAACAAAATTCAACCTCTTCTATACCTTGTATTTAACTACACATGGAAGAGAATATTAAAATAGTAACAAACATATTCTACTACCACCAGAAAAACTATATAAAGTCTATTATGCTATCTCATGAGCTTTCATTCTAAAATTTCTCTATTCTAAAATTTTCCTGTTCTAAAATTTCTCTAGTGAAAAATGAGTAGTTTTTGTTATCCTGATACATTTTTGTTATCCTGATACACAAGATATAATAATGATAGATTAACCGTTATTAAGGCCAATTACTGGTCTTATGGAATAGATTTTGCTAGTCCTAGGGGGAGATTTAGTAATGGGAGAGTGATTCCAGATTTTTTAGCATCAATTCTAAATATTAAAGAATCTATATCTCCTTTTCTTGCTCCAAATTTGTCTGATGAAGAAATCTTAACAAGAGTATGTTTTACTTCAGGAGGATCGGGTATCGATGAAATAACTCCATCGATTGTGAATGCTTTATCGATGAAAACAAATTCAATATTTTAAAATGTACATCTCAAGATTGAAACAAATCATTGGAGAAGATGAAGTTAAGGAAAAACTTCAAAAATGCTCTTGTTATAATTTCTGTAGGTGTTAATGATTTTCTTTTCAATTTCTATGATGGTGGTCTCCGAATACCCATGTTCCCAATCATTAATACTTATCAAGATTACTTACTTGATAAGTTTGTACTCATTATCAAGGTATGTTAAAGTTATTTTGTTATGATATAATTCTTTATCATGTAAATTTAATAAGAAAAAATCATAACTAGATATTATAATAAGTTGATATTTATAATTAAATATGTTGTTGTAACATTGATACTTGTGTGGTACTACAGGAATTATATGATCTCAGATGCAGAAACATGGATGTGGCTGAACTTCCTCTCCTTGGTTGTGTACCTTTTCAAAGGACTTACAAGGTTAAAACTAATAGAGAATGTGTAATGGAAGAGAATACTGACAGTGAGAAGTATAATCAGAAATTGGCGCAGCAACTCTTCCAATTACAAGCTACACTTCTTGGAAACAAGATTACCTATGCAGATTTGTATTACTCAACTTTGTAATTTTATACCTATGTGTGAAGATCATTCCAAATATGCCTTTCGAGACACTTTTTCATCCCTCAGAAATAACTAATCATTATTTGGCTAAATATATAGAAATAGAAGTTCTACCACTTTTCTTTAAATCTTAGAAAATCTACTGTTACGATGTATTTAAATGAAGAAGTTGAGTTGATTTAAATCTGTACTTACATGGATAGTACTTGATACGAACCGAATACTATTCGGAAATATATTCTTGATGTTGGTCTTTAATCTTCGTCCTTGGATGTTGAACCGAATGGTGGGGGTACCTGCGAAGACACTCTGACGCTCAAGTCAGTAAGAGTTAAGGCAGTGTTAAGCAGGAGATATAGGATAAGGAGTATTGAGAAAGTGGGATTAAAATTGGATGCCTCATACCTGGAGTGAGACCTTATATTTATAATAAAGAATCGTAACAGATTCTTTTATTAACAAAGAATCGTGACAAATTCTATTATTAATAAAGAATCGTGACAGATTCTTTTATTAATAAAGAATCGTGACAGATCCTGTTATTAATAAAGATTCGTGACAGATTTTGTTATTAATAAACAATCGCAACAGATTCTATTATTAATAAAGAATCATGACAGATTCTGTTATTAATAAAGAATTGTAACAGATTACATGAGTGAATCTTACCAACACCGAGATTCTCGGAATTCTGTTATAAGGGCTTCGGGACCAGGCCCAAGTCGCTATCTTATCGGTCATGCTGAGGACCGAGAACCTGTCGGTTAGGATACGACATGTTCTCGGGTAAGGGTTCCTTATCCGGTACACAAGTCCCCCTAGTCATGAGACCGAATATGAGCGAGATGACTTGCATAATGAATGTTATTTTCTTCAAAGATGTTTATTTTGTTTAATACTTGAGCAAATGTTTCGTTGTTCAGTTAAGCATCGCTAATTCTTAAGCGAATTGAGAACATTTCGGTATTCGGCCAAACATACTAACTCTTAAGTGAATTTTCTTGGCGAATCGGTATTCGGCCAAGCATCACTAACTCTTAAGTGAATTTTCTTGGCGAATTGATAGAACATTTTGGTATTCAGCCAAGCATCACTAACTCTTAAGTGAATTTTCTTGGCGAATTGAGAGAACATTTCGGTATTCGGCCAAGCATCACTAACTCTTAAGTGAATTTTCTTGGCAAATTGAAACAACTTTTCGGTGCTCGGTCAAGTATCACTAACTCTTAAGTGAATTTTCTTAGCGAATTGAAGAGAATACTTCGGTATTCGGCTAAACCTCACTAACTCTTAAGTGAATTTTCTTAGCGAATTGAGAGAACATTTCAGTATTCGGCCAAGCATCACTAACTCTTAAGTGAATTTTCTTAGTGAATCCGAGTAGTCTATATATAACCGTGAAGTATTAGTCTCCTCCATCTGCATGTATTTCGTGACCCGTTCCCATATCTCGTCCAGAGTTTTGGGGCGACGCTTGGTGAGATGATTGAGAAACGGACCTAGCCAAAGGGCCATGACGAGATGGTGTCGGGCTATATTGTCTTCCAAATCTGGAATCTGGAGACAAATTTTAGAATATTTATCCATGAATTTTCTCAAAGACTCCCCTTCCTCTTGTTTAACATCGATTAATGTCAACTTAGTCATGGGATGCGGCCAGCTGGCTGAGAACCAGGTGGTGAAAGCCGTCCTAAGAGTGCGAAAGCAGTCTATGGATTGAGGTGGTAAAGTACAAAACCACCTTAAAGCCGGACCTTTGAGAGTAATGGGGAAGATAAGACACACGATTGCATCATCAGTAGAAGTCAAATTCATGTGTGTGGTAAAGGCGTCCAAATGGTCATCGGGGGAAGTGGTGCCATCTTATTGTTCCACGGCTGGTCGTTTCCAAGAGTCTGGAAAGTGGACCGCCATGATTTCTTCTGTGAATGGGTGTGAATGGCCCTTCTCTCCTTTCGGTGGGGTGACTACCAAAGGGAGTGCGGACCGGGGTCTCGTTCGAGTGTTGGCTTTGGGTGGCCGGGACGTTCCCCGAATGTTGGCCACACCCGTGCAAGTGCTAAGGGCTGGTGGTACTTCTGGTTGGGGCTGAGGTGCCAGTCCTTCATGCGTGCCCGAGAGAGCAGGTGGCTACCGTTGTCCAGACCGAGATGTTGCCGGTCCGGCAGAACGAACAGTTTGACCTACAATATCCTCAAGTCTCTGCATGATCCTTTCGTTTTCTTCTAGCAAATGGTTTTCCCTCCGAGCTTGATCTCTGTCCCTACGGGCATGATCGTCTCGGAGTTGGCGCATCTCCTCGGCACTTCATTTCTGACCCATCCTTACTTCTTCTAGTTCCTTGAGGACAGTTTTCATCATGCGTATGACGTCTGCACCGGTATTGTCTGCCGGTCTGTTGTTGCCTTCCTGACTGTTCATGTTGCAAATAATGGCCATATATCTCAGAATGTATCGGCCCCACGGTGGGCGCCAAAATGTACTTACACGAATAGTACTTGATATGAGCCGAATACTATTCAGAGATATATTCCTGATACTGGTCCTTGATCTTCGTCCTTGGATGTTGAACCGAATGGTGGGGGTACCTACGAAGACACTCCGACGCTCAAATCAGTAAGAATTAAGGCAGTGTTAAGCAGGAGATATAGGATAAGGCAAGTATGTAATCTTGATAAGTATCAATGATCGGAAACATGGGTCTTCGGAGGCCAATATCATAGAAATTGAAAATAAAATCATTAGAACCTATAAAAATCATAACAAGAGCATTTTGAAGTTTTTCCTTAACTTCATCTTCTCCAATGATTTGCTTCAATCTTGAGATGTACATTTTAAAATTTTGAATTTGTTGCTCCATCGATAAAGCATTCACAATCGATGCAGTTAATTCATCAATACTCGATTCTCCTGAAGCAAAGCATACTCCTGTTAAAATTTCTTCATCAAACAAATTTGGATTAAGAAAAGGAGATATAGATTCTTTAATATTTAACATTGATGCTATAAAATCTGGAACCACTCTCCCATTACTAAATCTCCCCCTAGAAATATAACTAGCTAAATCCATTCCATAAGGCCAGTAATTGGCCTTAGCAACTGTGAACCTATAATTATTATTGCCTGTGTCTACGGTTGAATCACCAAATTCTAGAATGGAGGCAAATTTTGTTGTTAGAGTGGGATTACTCCCACCAATAATACCATCAAAGAAAAGGTGTATCAAGATAACAAGAAACATTGTGCATCCCATTTATCACTAGAGAATTTTTAGAACAAAGAAATTTTAGAATGAAACCTCATGAGATTGTATAATAGAGTTTATATAGTTTTTGAAAAGTGCAACTAATAGTTTTTATTATTTTAAAGTAAATGTGTATTACTATATGTATACAAATCAAAAGAAGGTGACATGTTAATTAATTTCTTAAAAAAAAAAATATATTCAGTATGGGATTCAAATGTTGTTGGTAGGTGAGTTTATAGAATTTATTTAGTACTTATTAGGTGATAGAGAAACATATTTGTTGCCATTTTGATATTCTCAATACATATGAATGTAATACGCGGAAGAAGTTGAACTTATATTCTATTTAAATTTCATAATTAAAAAATATTATATTCTAATGAATCATATTATTTTTATTATCAAATTTAATAAAATATATTGATAAACTGATATTAAAAATATTAAAGCTATATTTAGAGGTAAACTACTTTTTCTTACTAAAAATTGATTCTTCAAGAACGTCTTTATTTTTCTGAATACTTATGATTACACTTCAATTTTCATTATTCAAGTTAGTATCAATAATTTAATTGATACTTATTTATAATATTACTGATGGGCCCTAATTAATAATTGTTAATCTTTGCTTTTTTTTGGTAATAATTACTTAATTGTATAATCTGTAATTAAGTATATATAAGAGACAAACCTATTAGAATTAAAATGAATTAAAATGAATTGAAAAGAAGTAAAAAACAGAAAAAAAAAATCTGTTAAATATATATGTTCAAAGAAAAATATGGTAGGATATATAAACACAATACAAAAAATAAAATGACTTATAATAGAGAGTAATTATACCTATTTTTAACCTACTAACAATAGCAAAAAAAAAAAAACTTAATTATATTAATCCAATACCACTTTAATATGGGAGGAAGATGTTATCCATAACCATCACAAAATAATAGTTTATATAATCTATTCTATTAGATAATACTATTACTTGTAATTTGAGGTATTAAAAACTATTAGTCTACTATGTTATCTTATGTGGTATCATTTCAAAATTTCTTTATTGAAAATATTAGTAATGACATGCACAATGTTTGTTGTCATTTTAATACACCTCCTTCTATTATTGTGGGAACAATGTTCTCCCAACTCCAAAATTTACATCCATTATATTATTTTATTATTTTATTTGGAGATTCATACATGTAATAATGACTATAAGATAACATTTGCTAAGGCTAATTACTTGCCTTATATAGAACATATTTGTCTCGTCATATTCCTACAAGAAGATTTTCCAAATGAAAAGTGGATTTAGATTTTTTTAGCATCTATATTAAATATTAAAGAATATATACTTCCTTTTTTAAATTCAAATTTATTGGATAAAATAATTTTAAACTACATCGATAGTGAACTCTTTATTAATGAAGCAACAAATCAAATATTTTAAAACTTATATCTCAATATTGAAACAAATTGTCAGAGAAGATGAAGTTAAACAAAAATTTCAACATACTTTTTTTATAATTTTTGTAGGTTCTAGTGATTTTCTTTTCAATTTCTATGATCTTCCTTTTGGAAGAATCTTGTTCTCAACTATTGATATTTATCAAGATTTCTTGATGAGTTTGTTGTCATAATTAAAATATATTAAAGTATTTTTTTATCGTATAATATTTTATTATGCAAAATTAATAGTAAAAAATCATAACTATATATTATAATAACTTAAAATTTTAATTGAATGTTATTGTAATAATAATTTTTTTGTATACTACATGATAAAAATATGATCTAAAATATATAATGTTAATTCATTATATAAAATATAAATATTATATATACATTGCTTAATAAATATTATATATACATTTTTTAAATTACTTTTTAAATACGTGATTATTTATGTCAATTAGATATAATATTAATTTGTTACCCATTAATACTAAATGTATAATAAATAAAATACACTATTTACAATTATATCATCATAAAAAATACTACTATAATTTTATCAAACATTTTTCAAAAATAAAATGCATGCACAATTATACTAGTATTTGGTGTCATGTAACTTTCCATGCATTTAAGTTTATTGAGAATTGAAAAATGTATGGGTGGTTCAGTATGACATTTTGTCCACAAATAACACAAATCACTATCTAACTTTTTCATACTTTCAACCATTGACAATTCGGAGTGTAAATGCAACCTTTGATAACAACATCAAATTATTTTAGTAAAATATTCTTTGCAACACATTTATTTAAATTATATATTTTTCCTTTTATATTTAATATTCATTTTAAATTAAATAAAATTAATTTTAAAATGTCTAATAGTATATTTAATATAGTTATATTAAAGACAATTATAATACTACTAAATTTTTTATATTTCATCAAATTGTTTAAACAATTATAAAATTCATATGAATTTTCTATAAATTTTTATGAACAATTAAAAAACAGTGGCATGAAAATATATGATTTTTATTTTACAAGTGACATGTATATGATTATAAACAACAAAATCGTTATCTAATTTTTTATCTATTAAAAAAACTATAAAAATAATATCAATTATTTCCATATTAAATTTTTTTGGATTTATGTATTAAATTTATTTAAATTATATATTTAAATTATATATTTAAATTATATATTTATATTTTATATTTATTTAAGAATTCATACACAAAGAAAAAATAATTAACATTTTTAATATCATATTTAAATTAATTTATGTGTTTTTATTTTTCAATGAATTATTTTCATAAAATTCTTGTAGAAGTATTAAAAGTATATTAAAATGAACAAATGCAAGAAAAAAAATTTAAAAATATTACATAAAGTTTAAAATTAATTATAAAAATAATATTCATTATTCACTTTGGTTAAATAATTCTAATTTTAGATAAATTAAAGATCATTTGTCCAACATGTATTTAAGTTACTAACCAATTGTTGCACGTTACTAGAGCTTATACATGTCATCTAAGGTTTCATCACATTGTTTGAAGCTTTCATGCAACCAAACAAATGTTGCATGTGACAAGAGCTCACACATGTCATCTAAGGTTTCATCACATTACTCAAAACTTCCATGTAATCAAATATATGTTGTATGCGACACGAACTCACATATGTCATCTAAAGCTTCCATGCAACCAAACATACGTTATTGCATGTGATTAAAGCTCACAAATGTCATCTAAGGTTTCATCACATTGCTCAAATTTTTCATGCAAACCAAACACATGTTGTTGCATGTGATTATAGCTCACACATGTCATTTAAGGCCTCACACATGTCATCTAAGGCTTCCTCACACTGCTCAAAGATTTCATGCAATCAAACAAATGTTATTACATGTGATTAGAGCTCACACATGTCATCTATGACTTCATCACACTGCTCAAAGATTCCACACAACCAAACAAATGTTATTACATGTGATCAGAGCTCACACATGTCATCTAAGGCTTAAGCACATTGTTCAAAGATTTCATGCAACCAAACAGATGTTCTTGAACTCACACATGTCAGCTAAGACTTCATCACATTGTTCAAAGTATCCATGCAACCAAACAAATATTATTCACAATATAAAATATTATATGTACATTTTTTAAATTAATTTTTAAATATCTAATTATTTATATTGATTAGATATAATATTAAATATATAACAAGTAAAATACATTATTTACAATTATATCATCATAAAATTTATGCAATCTTCAGCTAATAGAATAGATGTTATATATTTTAGATTGTTTTTTCTTATCATTTACATATAATAAACGTTAATATTATCATCATGACATGATGTAATAAATTATCGTGAAAACATGTTTTTGAAATAATTTATATTCTAGAAATTTGTATGACTAATATAAGAAGATTTTTTATTATTTCAGTTGATACTAACCTGTGTGTGCTTAGGACAAATACCATTTAAATTAGAATATATTGGAAAATTATTAATGGACAAAATAATAATACACACAATAAGATTTTCTCTTTTTGATATACATAAAAATATTAGCTCTTCCTCTTAAAGTTTTTCATAAATTTCAGTAAATTTTGTAATTGTTTTTTTCCCCCTTTATATATTTAATAAACTTAGTATCACAATGACTCTTAAAGGATGTTAATATTATTTCTAAGTTGTCAAAATAATAAATCAATTTTCTAGTAAATCAATTACATAGTCTAATAGTTCACTATCATGTGCATGTCACTTTTGTTCTAATATATCATTAAAATTAGTTAATAAATATTTAAATATGCAATCGCATCGTGTGTGAAACTTGTGTAATTCAACTCCTCCAAATCGATTTTCATATGTGTTAAAAATATTTTTTGTCACTATTTGTTACTTTTAATTAGAAATTCAAATATAACAATATTAAAAAGTTTTATTAGAATTTTTCTCATAAAATAAACCTACATGTTTTTAAAAGTTCAATTGTAAATAAAAAATATTATATTAGGTTCATCTACTAAGTAGGTCTCAACATGACTTTTATTCATTTTTATTTAAAATCTAATAAAAAAAATATTTTAATTACAAAATCAAATAAAAAAGTTGAATTAAAATTTCAAGAAATACAAAATCCAATAAAAACTGAAAATCCATATATTCTAAGTATTTATTTAAAATAAGTAATTCTCTTACTATTATATTATTTATTTATGATGGTTCATTTAAAATATTATAAATTTTAACTTTTAAATCACTTAATTATATCATAAATAAAATATCTACTACTTCTTATTTTTTTTTTTATATAAACTTTTTTCTTGATAAACTCTTCTCTTCAAATATTATGTATTCTTATAGAAAGAATACGATTATAATAATTCGAAAAAAACAAAATAATAGAAAAAATATAAACGAAGTACAAAGTATACAAATGATTTAATTTCAAACATTATCATTTATATAATAAAAAAATTAACATGTAAAAAGAAGGTTGAAAATTTAGAAAGAAAATTTGTGAAAAATATTATTTTTTTTAATAATAAATAATGAAATATTTAATTTTTATCTATATATTTTAAAAAAAATTAACTAAATAAATTAAAACTTCAATTTCGACTAAAATAAATATCTACTAGATCCTTAAAATCTCTCCCAATTAAAAAAAATTTATTCACATAAATTATTTTTACCAAAAAAAATATGAATAAACTTTTTTTATATCACTTGAACTTTCAAATAAAATCACCAATTCCTGCATTTCTTATAAGCTGATATATTTTAGAAAAATTCTTGGATAATATTGATGAAGAAATTAATTAACATTTCGCTTTTATATCATGACGTAATATTACTTATCTTACCTTAATTAAATTATACATTTTATATTTATGTTTCTTTTCTTATAATCTTTTTATTAATAACTCTACATTATGCTGAATTCATTCATGATAATATAATTTTGGCTTATCTTAATATAACTACCAACTTATCTACTAAATAATCTTGATAAACATCAATGGTGTTAAATCATTACTCTTCTGAGGAGAAAGTCATGAAATTTGAAGAAAAAATATTAGAAACAAGATAAGATTGAGCAGTACGTAATATATATAACATTCACTTTAGAAATTATAGTTCAACTTTTATGATACGAAAATTATGTAGAGAAAGGTAAATAAAAAAATAATTTTTGATAAATTTTAATTTTATATTATTATAATTTCACCAACATTTTAGTGTTACATATTACAAGTCATATTATCTAATCTTGAATATATTATTCCATGTGATCTGTTGCATTCTGTTGCATTCTGTTGCATTGTATCATATTATCCAAGATTTACATTGATGTGACTTTGCTAGAAAATTTTTTTAAACATTTACAGATTTTATATTTTAATCTTATTTTAATACAATTTATCATTTCTATTTTATTTATCTAATATTTTGTAGTAAAATTTAATTGAAATTTAATAATAAATTAATTAAAATAATTTTCTTTCTGATTCATTTTAAATTTTAGATATTTTGCAAATAAAAGAAAATAATAAAAATTATTTATATAATGAGTTATTTAATATAACTTACAAAAATCATATTAATATTATATTTTATTTGGATAATAGTAACAACAATATGTTCCGGTATCTAAGTTTTTCCCTCTTTATGAAATGAAAATGCATATACATTTAATTTGACTAGTATTTATTGTGACGTACTGTCTAAGTTTTTTAAAAAAGAAATGCATGCACAATTCATTGAGAATTAAAGAAAATGCATGTGTGATTCATTATGACATTTTGCCCAAATATAACACAAATTATTATCTAATTTTTTCATGCTCTCAACCATTGACAATTGAGTGTAGAAACAATCTTTATTTAAATATTTCTTTGCAACACATTTATTTAAATTATATATTTTTACTTTTATATTTAATATTCATTTTAAAATCCATGTATGTAAATAAAATTTATTTTAAAATGTGTAATAATGTATTTAATATAGTTATATTAAAGACACTTATACTGCTAAATTTTTTATATTTCATTAGTTTTTTTAAACAATTATAAAATTCATATAAATTTTCTATAAATTTTTATGAACAATTCAAAAACAATGGCATAAAATATATGATTTTTAATTTACAAGTGCAATGAATATGACTATAAACAATATAATTGTTATTTAATTTTTTATTCATTACAAAGTTTTATAAAAATAGTATCAATTATTTCAGTATTAGATTTTTTGAATTTGGGTATCAGATTTATTTAAATTATATATTTATATTTATTTAAGAATTCATATATAAAGAAAAAATAATTAACATTTTTAATATCATATTTAGATTAATTTATGTGTTTTTAATTTTCAGTGAAATATTTTCATAAAATTCTTACAGAAATATTAAAAGTATACTAAAATGAACACATGCATGAAAAAAATTTAAAATTAATTATAAAATCTATTCTATTAGATGATACTATTACTTGTATTTTGAGGTATTAAAATCTATTAGTTTACTATGTTATCTTATCTTATGTAGTACCATTTCGAAAATTTCCCTATTAAAAATATTAGTACATGCACAATGTTTGTTGTCATTTAAATACACTTCCCTGTATTGTTGGTAGGAACAATGTTCTCCCAAATCCAAAACTTACATCCATTATATTATTTATATTATTTGAAGATTCATACATGTAATAATAACTATAAATTAACATTTGTTAAGGCTAATTCTCATCATATTCCTACACAGTTTTTTTAAAGGAAAAGTGGATTTAGATTTTTTTAGCATCTATATTAAATATTAAAGAATATATATCTCCTTTTTTAAATCCAAATTTATTGGATAAAATAATTTTAACAGGAATAAATTTTGTTTAGTATAGATGAATTGACTACATTCATAGTGAATTCTTTATCAATGAAGCAACAAATCAAATATTTAAAAACTTATATCTCAATATTGAAACAAATTGTTGGAGAAGATGAAGTTAAACAAAAACTTTAAGATACTTTTTTTATGATTTCTGTAGGTTCTAGTGTTTTTTTTTTTTTTTTCAATTTCTATGATCTTCGAGACTCATGTTCCCCACTATTGATATTTATCGAAATTCCTTACTTGATAAGTTTGTCGTCATAATTAAAATATATTAAAGTTATTTTGTTATCGTATAATATTTTATCATGTAAAATTAATAGTAAAAAGTCATTACTAAATGTATAATAAGTAAAATACATTATTTACAATTATATCATCATAAATACTGTTATAATTTTATCAAACATTTTACTATTTCATCATTCTGCATCACGTTGTCCATAGTTGAATGCATGTCACCCATTATATCATACTATCCAAGATTTGCATTTATGTGATGTAATTTGTTGTATTACGTTATTCAAAGCTCACATGCATGTTGTCTAGAAAAATTTAAACATTTGTAGATTTTATATTTTAGTCTTATTTTAATAATATTTATCATTTCTATTTTATTTATCTAATATTTTATAGTAAAGTTTAATTGAAATTTATTAATAAATTAATTAAAACAATTTTCTTCTTCATTTTAAATTTTAGATATTTTGTATAATAAAAGAAAACAATAAAGATTATTTGTATAATGAGTTATTTAATATAATATACAAAAATCATATTAATATTATATTTTAATTGGATAACAGTAAAAACAATAACATGTTCTTGTACGTAAGTTTTTCTCTCTTTATGAAATGAAAAAGAAAATACATACATAGTTTATTAAATTAGTATTTACTTCAAAAAGAAAATGCATGCAAAGTTTATTACACTAACATTTAAATTTATTGAAAATTGAAAAATGCATGTGTGGTTGATTGTAACAATTTATCCACAAACAACATAAATTATTACTATCTAACTTTTTCATCTAACTTTTTCGTGCTCTCAACCTTTCACAATTGAAATGTAGATACAACATTTAATAACAATATCAATATAATATTTCTTTGTAAGAGATTTATTTAAATTATATATTTTTACTTTTATATTTAATATTCATTTTAAAATATATTTAATATAATTATATTAAAGTCAATTATAACACTGCTAAAAAATTTTATATTTCATTAGATTTTTTAAAAATTATAAAATTCATATAACTTTTCTATAAATTTTTATAAAAAATTAAAAAATAATGACATGAATTTTATTTTAAAAGTTACACGTATATCGTTATAAATAAATGAGTATATAACTATAAACAACATAATCATTATCTAATTTTTTATTTATTTAAAAAATTTATAATAATAGTATCAATTATTTAAATATTAGATTTTTGGATTTGTCTATCAGATTTATTTAAGTTATATATTTATATTTATTTAAAAATTCATATAATAACAAAAATAATTAACATTTCTAATATAATATTTAGATTAATTTATGTGGTTTTATTTTTCAATGAAATATTTATCATAAAATTCTTGCAGAACTATTAAGAGTACACTAAAATGAACAAATGCATGAAAAAAAATTAAAAATATTATATAAAATTTAAAATTAATTATAAAAATAAGATTTATTATTCCCTTTGATTAAATAGTTCTAATTTTAGATAAATTAAAGATCATTTGTCTAATGCATTTAAGTTATTAATCAGTTATTGCATGTTATCATAGCTCACACATGTCATCTAAGGTTTGATAACATTGTTTGAAACTGTTATGTAACCAAAGCAAATGTTGCATGTGACAAGAGCTCACACATGCCATCTAAGACTTCATCACATTACTCAAAACTTTCATGCAACTAAATAGATGTTGTTGCATATGATCAGAGCCTGCACACATGTCATCTAAGGCTTCATCACATTGCTCAAAACCTCCATGCAATCAAATAGATGTTGCATGTAACCAGAGCTCACACATGTCATCTAAGGTTTCATCACATTGTTTAAAGCCTCAATGCAATCAAACAGATGTTGCATTTAACCAGAGCTCACACATGTTATCTAAGACTTCAACGCATTGATCAAACTAAAGCTTCCATGCAACCAAACAGATGTTGCATGTAACCAGAACTCACACATATCATCTAAGGTTTCATCACATTACTCAAAGCTTTCGTCCAACCAAATGTAATTACAACTCACACATGTCATCTAAGGCTTCATCACATTTCTTAAAGCTTTCATGCAACCAACCAGATGTTGATACATGTGATCAAAGCTCACACATGTCATATAAGGCTTCATCACATTGCTCTCATTTTTCACTCTTGTTTTTAGAAAATCCTAATTTCCTTCTCTCAAATTTCTCTTAATTCTTACTAAGAATTCTCCTTCAATTCCTGTTTCTTTGAAAATCTGAGAACACTAAGGTAAAGAGCGTGAAGAGTAGATTAATTCTATCCGAATAGAATTTTGTTTTGAGATCCTTTAAAGGTAAAGGAAGTTAATTAAATAAAATTATTCATTATTTATTTGATTATTACGTGTGTTGATGTGTTATTATATGAGATTTATAAGAATTATATTGATTATTATATCTGAAATTGTGAATTGGGTTTCGCTCTAAGATTGCGATCCTATTTTGGTTAGGTTTTTTTTCGAATTTCAAAAAGTGTTCTTCATGAAAGTTGTAGGCCTAGATATTATCTAACTCTTGACTTTTATTTCACGTAAAAAGGATATTTATAACTATCGGAAAATTTATTCGCTTTGAAATTACGAACCCCTTTTGGGATGTTTTTGTTACGAATTTGGGAAAGTTTCCTTCATAACAATTTTAGCCCTGAATGTTAACTAACCAATGGTTTTTATTTTACATAAAAATAATGTGTATAACATAAGATATGAATTTTTGAGTGATTAAAGGTAATACTGCGAGGATGAGCGAAATGTTTTCGAAAGTAATTTTTCTTGAGCGAAAGTTTATTCTTTTTGGATAATTATTCATGTTCTAAATTGTATTAAAAGAGTATATATATGTGAAATGTGATAAAATGTTATAAGATATTTGTTACATAATTAAACTATTGAGTTATGTGATGTGCGATTTGGTGATAGAAATTGGATTGGTGATAATGATGTGAATTTTGTTTTGTGATTTGTGACTTAGGTCACAAGGAATTGTGATTGCAAAGGTGTCAAGGAATTTTGTTGATGGTAGTGGTGCCAAGGAAATTGTGATGGCAGGGAGCCAATGTAAATAAAAATGACATTGATTAATGTTAATGAGATTGGTTTGATATGTTATATAATTCTTGGATTGGTTGTGTGCTTTTGTGTGGAAGCCAGATAGTTACCACAGGGTACTATTTGGTATAACTTTAGTGTACATATTGAAATCTAGAGATAGCAGATGGGGTATCCAGGCTTCTAATGGTATTCTAGTCATGTAGACAAGAATACCATGTGGTGAAATGTCGATGTAGATTTCTAGTGCACTTGTCACTGGGTGGATTGAGCCATCGGTTCTTTGAAATGTGTATGTAGAGGTTACCCTAGCGTGCCGGTACTAGAAAAAGGGAATAGGCAGGAAAATCTGGAGGTGAAAAAGACTCTTAGGGTTCGTTTATGGCCCGGTAACCAAGGAACATGTTCAGGTGCTAGCCTTAGAGGTCTAAAATTCCATATAATTTTACGTAAGAGTCTATCTAAAATATTAGGTGTTGTGAATGAGTGAGTGTGATGAATGCGTGTGATTGAGAACGACTATGATGGTAGTTTGAATATCTGAATATATTTAGATAAATGATAGTGAGAATGAAATTATGAATTATATATATTTTGATTGGTTTTGTTTACATTAGCTTACCCTTTTTGCTTGTGTTTGTGGTTTTGTGGATATTACGATGATCGTGTCTTGACACGGGAGTAGATAGCAATACAGGTGAAATCTAACTTCAAGTTTTTCTTAAAGGAGAATTAGTTTTGTGCGGATGAATAATTTTGCAACTTTCAATTTATTATGAGTTTTTGTAAAGACTTTTATGTCCAAGTGATAAACCTTATATGGATAATTAAATATTCTTTGTATTTGGATGTTTCATATTTTATGATGTTTTGAAAGTACTAATAATGTATAGATAAACTATAATTCTGTTACAAACACAAAATACGTATATTTTTTATTCGTTACATTCATCACATTCCTCAAAGCTTCCATGCAACCAAACAGATATTGTTGCAAGTGATCTGAGCTTAGACATGTCATCTAAGGCTTCATCACATTGCTCAAAGCTTTCATGCAACCAAACAAATGTTGTTGCATGTGATCAAACTTGACACATGTTATGTAAGACTTCTTCACATTACTCAAAGGTTCCATGAAACCATACAAATGTTGTTGCATGTAATCAGAGCTTGCACATGTCATCTAAGGCTTCATCACATTGCTCAAAGCTTCCATGCACCCAAACAGATGTTGTTGCACGTGGTCAAAACTCACATATCATCTAAATTTTTTGCACATTTCTCAAAGCTTCCATGCAATTAAACAAATGTTATTGCATGTGATTAGAGCTCACATGTGATCTAAGGCTTCATCACATTGCTCAAAGATTCCGTGCAACCAAACACATGTTCTTCCATGTGATCAAAGCTCACACATGTCAACTAAGGCTTCATACATTTCTCAAAACTTTTATGCAACCAAATAGTCGTCGCATGTGATAAGAGCTCACACATGTCATCTAACCCTTAATCAATATGCTCAAAACTTCCATGCAACCAAACAGATGTTTTTGCATGTGATCAGAGCTTGCACATGTCATCTAAGACTTCATTGCATTACTCAAAGCTTCTATGTAACTATTAAGTGTTTATATGTTCATGAAAAGGAGATTAATTCAAAGCACTTTCTAAGGAAAAATAGAGATAAATGACTACAAAAGCCCCAGTTTTGTTTAATCCTAGTGCAGGCCATTAAATGAGAAGAAGAGAATTGAAAAGTGATAAAAAGCTGAAGAGAGAAAGAGGCGCTAAGCGGATGCTCGCGCTGAGCGAAGTATAACTGAATTTGTTACAATCCGCTCAACGCATGCCAATTTCGCTAAGCGGATCCTAACCAACTTCGATCAAATTTTCCTATTTAAAAAGTAAGCCATGAAGCTTTCAAATCATCACTTCTACAGACGAAAGTAAAGAAGAGTCGTAGGGTTTAAGGGTCTAGCTTGGGAAAGCGGCCGGATACTCTGGAGGCAATTGAGTCTAGGGTTCTACTCTTTGTAATCTTTGTAAAATCCCAATTTTTTGAAAAAATGTATAACATATATATATATATATATATATATATATATATATATATATGTTTAACTTAATTAGTTTGTTAAATAAAATATAATTAGGTTTAGAAGATGAAATGAAATATCTTATAAAATAAAATATTTGGTGAGTGGTTATAAATAGATATTGTGAAATTATTAATATTTTAAAAGATATTATGTGATTATTAGTATTTTAAAATATATATATCGAGAGATTATTAATATATTAAAGATATTGTGAGATTATTGATATTTTAAAAAGATAATTTTGTTAATATTTTGAAAGATATTATTAATTGAATCTGATCTTCAGAAACCCGACTCTACCTATATAAATAGGCGTTAAACCCTTTCTATTCTTCATTCTAAAATTTCCCTAAAGTTTGGGAAAAACCTTAGAGGAGGCGACACGTGAAGAGTTGGGCACATAACATCTAGAGACGTCGCGTAGCATCTAAAGGCTTCGTATAGCGTAATTCAAGGTAAGAGGCGGAGTGAGGAATGCCTTACATATGGGGTGCTTATGAGAATTTTGTGTAGAGAGGTAACCCTTAAGCCTCGATAGGATTTTGTATGTGTTGAGGCAACCATAAGCCCTCATAATTATGATGCGTTGCGATGTGTTTGCGAGTTATTTGTATGTTTTGAAGAATCTAAGTTTTGGCTTAGCAGGGTAAAATCCAAGTTATACTTGGTCATTTGTGAAGTCTAAGCAGAGGCGTAGCAACGTTAAAATCCAAGTTATGCTTGGTCATTCAAGATGTGTGATGAATTGTGCATTTGTGTGTGTGTGAAATTCCAAGTTCTACTTGGTTAGTTGAAAAATTCCAAGTTATATTAGTTAACACTTGGTCAGTTGTAAAATTCCAAGCTTGGTCAGTTGAAAAGTCTAGGCATTAAGTATTCGCCTAGCATTACGGAAATTCCAAGTTAAGACTTGGTCAGTTGAAAAGTCTAGGCATTAAGTATTCGCCTAGTATTACGGAAATTCCAAATTAAAACTTGGTCAGTTGAAAAGTCTAGGCATTAAGTATTCGCCTAGCATTACGGAAATTCCAAGTTAAGACTTGATTAGTTGAAAAGTCTAGGCATTAAGTATTCGCCTAGCATTACGGAAATTCTAAATTAAGACTTGGTCAGTTGAAAAGTCTAGGCATTAAGTATTCGCCTAGCATTACCGAAATTCCAAGTTAAGACTTGGTCAGTTGAAAAGTCTAGGCATTAAGTATTTGCCTAGCATTAAGGAAATTCCAAGTTAAGACTTGGTTAGTTGAAAAGTCTAGGCATTAAGTATTCGCCTAGCATTACGAAAATTCCAAGTTAAGATTTGGTCAGTTGAATAGTCTAGGCATTAAGTATTCGCCTAGAATTACGGAAATTCCAAGTTAAGACTTGGTCAGTTGAAAAGTCTAGGCATTAAGCATTCGCTTAGCATTACGAAAATTCCAAGCTATGCTTGGTCAATTGAGATATGTAATGTGTTTGTGTGTATGTGTTTCGTTCGTCTGCGTGTTTAGTTCTGCCTATTTTCTTATAAGTATTTATAACATATGTGAGATATATTCCTCACTCTTCTGTTTTGTTTTTGGTATTTTGTTTGGGTCCTATACTTTTATAGGTGAACATATCTTTGAGAAAGAACAAAGAAGAGTTGAATGATAAAGCTAAGTCTCCTAAGCCTTGATTTCGTAAGTGCTCTGATTAGGTGTGAAGTCAGGGAACAGAAAAATTATTTATTTTAAAGAAGTCTATTTAAAGCACAAAGAAATATTTTCTTTTTTCAAAACATGAAATTTCGTGGCTCAAGAAACTCAGAGAAAATGTGTAAAGCTTTTCAGAAAGAATATTGCTTAGAATGTTTCAGTCAGGTGTATTTCTGAAAAGCCCTGATATGCTTCTTAAATAGATAGAATTCTCAAATGAAATGAAATCTTTATTTTAATTCGAAATCAAATCTTTTACTCTGTTCAGAGCCTCACAACATTCAGAAAATAAAATCAAAGATTCCTTTAATTGTTGGAGGACAAATATTCCCAAATAAAATAAAATCTTTATTTTAATTTGAAATCAATATGATTTATTTTGTTCATAGCCTCACAACGTTCACAAAATCAAAATCAGATATTCCATTAATTGTTGGAGGATTTTTCGCAACATTTGATTTTCAAAAATCTCCGAGCATAATCGATTAAGTTAAGGACATAATCGATTATTGCCGCAAGTAATACATTTATAAAATTCACATAATCGATTAGATAATCGATTATTGCCGCATCTCATTTATTTCCAAAATCCATAATCGATTATGTAATCGATTATTGCAGTGTTTTATAGTTTTTCTAGAAATAGTTTTCTTGAGAGAATACTCTGATCTGAGTGATGATTACCTTTTGATTTCATTCACTCACAGCATATAAACTAAGTCTTCAATGTCTTTGAGCTTGCTTCCAACTTGAATTTTCTTGTAAATCTTTGAGCTTCCTTTAGTCTTCTTGAGTTATCTTTGATGTCCTGATTCTTGATTTTCTTGATCATTATTAAAACACTTGAATGCTTGAATAGAGTTGTCTAATCTTCAAATAGTGGTAACACAGAATTCTTTTATGTCATCTAAAGTTTCATCACATTGCTTTTATATATATATATAAATTTATTCAAATTCATAAAAATTAATCCATCTTCTACAATTTTTTATAAAAAAAATTAATGCAAAATATAAGTAATTGTATTAGTAATAATCTATTCTTCATTCTTATTTAAATTTTAAATTTCCAAATAAAATTTAAATATATGATATTACCAAAAAAAAACGCAGAGTTTAATATCTAATATATATCCAAAACGTAAAATATATATTATGAAAAAATATTTAAAAGATGAATTTAAATTATATTTACCCTTATACCTTAATTTGACAAATTATTATTATTCAAATAGTTTTGAGTTTTTTTATTTGTTGAGAAACTTGTGGAATCTAAATATATTAGTTGATGATAAATTTTTTCAGTAATATTTTAGCGTCTCACTTTTAACTTTTAATATTTATTTTAATTTTATTTTAAAATATATTTATTAAATTTCTATTTTAGTATTTTTATATATGAAATGGTTTTAATTTATTTTCTTAATTATCTATTCATAAGACATAATTTTAGTTTTTTTTATTTTACTTTTTTATACAATATCTTTTTTATTTTGAATCTTTTATTAAATAAAATATTGACAATAATAAAATATTGAAAATAATAAAAAATATTTTTATTATTATTTAAATAATTTAATATTATATAATTTACTTTAACTTTAAATATTAAATTATTTACTGCATTAATTTTAATATTTAGAATTATTTTCAATGAATTTGTTGATCTTAAAAGAAGAAGTTATTATAAAAAATATGATAATCACGATATTTTAAATAAGTATTTTTTTATTATTATTATTTGTTTCTATTTTTATTAAACCACGTGTTTAATTAGACCGCATATTTAATTAAAAATTTAAATGTTTAGAAATACATATTATTTTTATATTTTTAAAATATTTAATATATTTAAGTTATATATTTTAAAATTTAAATATTATAATTATATTTATATTTTTATATTATTATTTTGACCTAACCATTAACTAAAAAGAAAATTACATCTGATAAATGTAATTTTAGATTAACTAATACTTTAAATTAAATTAATAACCCATATCCAAAATACTAAGGATACAACATAAATTTTAAATAATAATTAAAAATCATAAAATTAAAAAAAAATCATATTTTTTTTTTTAAATTTTCTCTTGGTTAATAATTATCATTCAAAAAAAACAGAATATATAATAATAATTTAAAAAAAAGTATTATCTTAATATTTTCTAAAAATATAGAAAATTGAATATAAAAATAATTTTAAACAAATATTTTATAAATATAAAAAATTAATCTTAATTAAATAATGTTTAAATATATATAAATTAATTGGATATAATACTTTTTTTATTTACAAAATTTAAAAATATAAATTATGATAACTTATTTCTTTTAATAATTTTTAAATTTTAGATAAATTTTTAAGTACAATAATTTAAGTATATAATTTTTTTTAATTATAAAGTATTTTAAAGTAGAACCTAAGTTTATTTTATAGTTTTAATTAAGAAGAAAACAACACAACACTAAATTAATTATTATTTTGAAAAAATAAAACTGAATTTCAATAAAAGGGATCCTACAAGGTCTTACAACAAAATTCAACATCTTCTGCACCTTGCGTTTAACTGCACATGGAGGAGAATATTAAAATGGACAAATATATTCTACTATCACTAGAAAAACTATATAAAATCTATTATGCTATCTCATGAGCTTTCATTATAAAATTTCTCTATTCTAAACTTTTCCTTCTAAAATTTCTCTATTCTAAACTTTCCATGTTCCAAAATTTCTTTAGTGAAAAATGACATCCAGAGTATTTTTTGTTATCTTGATATACTTTTTTCTCTTTCTCTGTTGGTTTCGTTAGTAGGAGAAATCCCACTCCAACCACAAAATTTACTTCCATTATAGTATTTGGTGATTCAACCCTAGACACAAGAAATAATAATGATAGGTTAACAGTTATTAAGGCCAATTATTGGATTTTGTTGGTCCTAGGGGAAGATTTAGTAATGGGAGAGTGATTCCCAATAATTTAACTGATATTTATCTATAATATTCTTTTATGGGCCTCATTTGATGAGCCCTAATTAAGATTTGCTAATCTTGATTATTCTGATAATAATTAATTAATCAAATAATGCATAATTAAGGATAAATAAAAATATAAGAGATAGGCCTATTAGAATTCAAATGAATTGAAAATCATAGAAGAGAAGAATAGAAAAAAGCAATATACTTAATATACATTTAAATTTAAGAGAGTTCGAGGTGCGATTTAGTGCGATTTTTTTATTGAAAATACATCCAAACCAAATATAAAAACTATTTATTATCATGTAACCCTGTAAGTTTTTCCCTTTAATGAAAAGAAAAATAAAATACATAACTTTTGCATTCAAGTTCATTGAAAATTGAAAAATGCATGTGTAGTCCATTATGGTATTTTGTCCACAAATAACACAAATCACTATCTAACTTTTTCTCATGCTCTCAACCATTTACAATTGGGTTCTAGATGCAACCATTAATAAAAATATAAAATTAGTTTAATAAAATATTTCTTTGCAAATGATTTATTTAAATTATATGTTTTTATTTTTATATTTAATATTCATTTTAAAATATATTTAATATAATTATATTAAAGCCAATTTTAACACTGCTAATTTTTTTTATATTTCATCAGATTTTTTAAACAATTATAAAATTCATATGAATTTTCTATAAATTTTTATAAAATATTAAAAAACAATTGCATGAAATATATGAATTTTATTTTACAAGGGTAATGTATAGAATTATAAATAAATGTATATCTAATTTTTTATCTATTTAAAAAATTTATAAAAATAGTATCAATTATTTCATTATTAGATTTTGGATTTGTGTATCATATTGATTTATTTAAATTATATATTTATATTTTATATTTATTTAAGAATTTATATAAAAGAAAAAATAATTAACATTTTTAATATCATACTTAAATTAATTTGTGTGTTTTTATTTTTCAATGAAATATTTTCATAAAATTCTTGAAAAACTATTCCAAGTATATTAAAATGAACAAATGCATGAAAACAATTAAAAATATTATATAAAATAATTAATTATAAAAAAATATTCATTATTCCATTTGATTAAATAGTTCTAATTATAGATAAATTAAAGGTCATTTGTCCAACATGCATTTAAGTTACTAACCACTTGTTGCATGTTACCAGAGCTTACACATGTCATCTAAGGTTTCATCACAACATTTGAAACTTTCATGCAATCAAACTGATGTTGAATGTAACAAGAGCTTACACATGTCATTTAAGGCTTCATCACATTACTCAAAGATTTCATGCAACCAAACAAATGTTGTTGCATGTGATCAGAGGTCACACATGTCATCTAAGGCTTCATCACATTCTTAAAGCTTTCATCCAATCAAATAGATGTTCCATGTAACCAAAAGCTTACACATGTCATCTAAGATTTCATTACATTCCTCAAAGCCTCCATGCAATCAAATAGATGTTGCATGTGTGACCAGAGTTCACACATGTAACGTTTCAGCACATTGCTCAAAACTTAAATGCAATCAAGCAGATGTTGTTTGTGACTAGAGCTCACACATGTCATTTAAGACTTCAACACATTGATCAAAGCTTCCATGCAACCAAACAAATGTTGCATGTAACCAAAACTCACACATGTCATCTAAGGTTGTTATCAAGTGGCATCAAGAGGGGGGTGAATTGATGTAATAAAAATTAAAACTTCAATCGCTTTCTTTTAAATTTTTTCCCTCTTGATTTATTTAGTCAAGTAGAAATTATATAATAGGCAACGGAAAAAATAAAAGATAAAATTTGTGTAGCATGTCAAAAGAGCAAACAAACTAAAATTTCTTTTAAAAATAAAAACATTGTTTCCACTTCTAAACCTTTAGAGATGTTACATATGGATTTATTTGGTCCTTCAAGGACTAGGAGTCTTGGTGGCAATTATTATATTCTTGTTATAGTTGATGACTACTCTAGATATACATGGACATTCTTTTTATCATCTAAGAGTAATGCTTTTGATACTTTTAGAAAATTTGCCAAGGCTATTCAAAATGAGAAAGAGTTAAAAATCAAATTTTTAAGAAGTGATCATGGTGAGGAATATCAAAATGAGTTTTTGAAAACTTTTGTGATGAGTCAGGAATTTCACATAATTTTTCTTCACCTAGGACACCTCAACAAAATGGAGTAGTGGAAAGAAAAAATAGATCTTTGGAAGAACTTGCTAGGACTATGTTATGTGAACAAAATCTTCCTAAATATTTTTGGGGTGATGCTGTGTCTACTGCATGTTACATTTTAAATAGAATTTTAATTAGAGCTATTTTGAAAATTACTCCTTATGAATTATTTAAAGGAAGAAAGTCCAATATTTCTCATTTGAAAGTTTTTGGATGTAAATGTTATGTTTTAAATAATGGAAAGGATAATCTTGAAAAATTTGACTCAAAAATTGATGAAGTCATATTCTTGGATTATTCTTTATCTAGCAAAACATATAGAATTTTTAATAGGAGAACATTGCATGTAGAAGAATCCATACATGTAACATTTGATGAGAAATTGGACCTTGAGGAAAACCCTCTTGAGTCTAGAAAGAAATTGATAGATATAGAAGAGGAGAAAGCAGTAGTGGAAAAATTTCAAGAAGAAGATCCAACACAAAAATCATCCAATAGAAACAACATAGAAGACCTCACTCAAAGTCTAGAAGATCTTACCATAAATGAAAATCCAGTAGTTGATGATCTTCCAAGAGAATGGAGAACCCCAAGAGGATTATCAATGGACAACATTATAGGAAACATTGATCAAAGAGTAACAACAAGAAGCAAGATGAACAATTTTTTGTCTGAATATCGCTTTTGTTTCTCAAGTTGAACCAAAAAGTATAGATGAAGCCTTAAAGGATGAATACTGGGTTAATGGCATGCAAGAAGAGCTTAATCAATTCAAAAGAAATGAAGTATGAGATCTAGTGCCAAGAACAAACTCCTTACAAGTTATTGGAGCAAAATGGTTCTTTAGAAACAAGCTTGATGAGAATGGAAACATTACAAAGAATAAATCAAGACTTGTAGCTAAAAGATACAGTCAAGAAGAAGGCATAGATTATGATGAGACTTATGCCCCTGTTGCAAGACTTGAAGCAATAAGGATATTACTTGCATATGCTTCTATAATGAAATTCAAGCTATTTCAAATGGACGTGAAAAGTGCTTTCTTAAATGGATACATAAAAGAAGAAGTCTATGTTTGTCAACCCCTTGGATTTGAAGACTATCAATATCCCAATCATGTTTATAAGCTGAAGAAAGCTCTCTATGGACTCAAGCAAGCACCAAGATCATGGTATGAGAGACTTAGTAACTTTTTGATAAGTCAAAATTATAGAAGAGGTAAAGTGGATCCTACTCTATTTATTAAGGAATCTCAAAAGCATATTATTGTTGTACAAATATATGTTGATGATATAATTTTTGGATCTACTAATAATGATCTTTGCCAAGAGTTTGCCAATCTTATGTAGGGAGAATTTGAAATGTCAATGATGGGGGAGCTAACCTTCTTTCTTGGATTACAAATCATACAACTAAAGGAAGGAATTTTCATCTCCCAATCCAAGTATTGCTTAGAAATCTTGAAGAAATTTGAACTTGAAAGTTCTAAGGAAGCAACTACTCCTATGACTACATCATGTTATCTTGATCATGATGAAAAAGGTAAGATGGTTAATCAAACCAAATACAGAGGTATGATTGGTTCTTTATTTTATCTTACTGCTAGTAGACCAGACATAATGCATAGTGTTTGTGTATGTGCTAGGTTTCAGTCAAACCCTAAAGAATCACATTTAGTTGCCATTAAAAGAATCCTTAAATATTTAAATGGGACTAGAAACCTTGGACTATGGTACCCCTCAGGATCTTCCCCTAGCCTAATAGATTATTCCGATTCAAATTATGGAGGATGTAAAATAGATAGAAAAAGCACTAGTGGCACATGTCATTTATTAGGATGTTCTTTAGTTTCATGGCACTCTAAGAAGCAAGCATGTGTAGCTCTATCCACCATAGAAGCTGAATATATAGCAGCAGGTAGTTGTTGTGCACAAATTTTGTGGATGAAGCATCAATTAGAGGATTATAATATTTTTCTAGACACATACCCTTGAAGTGTGATAGTACCAGTGTCATAAACCTTACTAGAATTCCTATCACACAAAGAATGAAAACTAGAGATTACCACACCTTCCTTGAGTCACATAAGAAATGAAAACACCTTCCTTGAATCACACAAGGAATGAAAAAAACCTCCTCTGAACAACCTCAGAGGATGAACACAAACAAAATAATATCACCTGGAGTGTAGATATCAAACTATAGCACCGGCTTAGCTTACAGTCTTCTCAAAATTTTCTCAGAAAAATATAAGCATAGTATATTCTCTTTTCAAATGTGAATTATCGTGGCTCAAGATGTACAGAAGTTGTATATTTGATAAATCTTGATTTGCTTAATAAATAGCCAAAAATTCACTAATAATTTTTTTTATTTAATTTTTAATTCGAAATCAATTTTTATTCTCTTCAGATATTCCCCAATATTTAGGAGAATTTTATACAACGAATATTTTTCAAAAATTTTCCAACATAATCGATTATGGTATTTACATAATCGATTATGACTGTGCTTTGAACTTTTCAAAAAAGAAAAACAGCTAATCGATTATCACCGTGTTAAAATCTTTTTAATTCAAAAGCACTTAATCGATTACATAATTGAAAATAAAATATGAGTGAGTGAATTAAAAAGAAGTTTTCTTCAACTTTTAGTAAAGCAGAGACGAGAGTGAGGGTCCTAGATTTAGGGTTTCTCACCGACTGCGCCGCCTTGCCCACGGCGGCTCCGGTCGCCACGCGAAGAACACGTCCCCCCTTCCTCTTCTCTCGCGGTGCCTAGGGTGTCCTGCCACCGAGTGTGGCCGTAATGGCTAAGAAGAGGAGGAGACCGCCAAAATCTCCGTCTCCTCTTCCGACGAAGTCCTCTGAAGTGATTAACAAGGCCCTTGGTTTAGATCCTTTGAATCTTGGCGTCGTTGACTTGGAAGCTATCGAAAACTTGCCGCCCGAGCATTTGGAGTCGTTGTTCAAGGGATCAATCTGATACGTGAAAAGGCTAAGGGTATGAAGCCTACTGATCCGAAGCCCGTTGGATCTGGAAACCTATCGAGAAACAAGAAATTGAGTGCAAATGAAGCTGATTCGAGAGCAACATCATACTCAAATATCGTTCAAAACTTTGAAACAATGTAGAAGATGGATGATAATGCAAGAAGAAGGCCATCAGTGTGGGACTCTTTTGACATCTCGAAGCTGAGAAATGCAGGAGAGAAACTAAAGTTCTATCAGCCAGAGTTGAAGGAAGGGGTTCCCATCTGCAAAATCCTAGAAGAAGATGTTGTGGAGGAAGAAAATTACTGGCAACAAGCACTGGTTTGCTATGTTTTGGGTGCCAAGCCACCATATGCGGTGATTCAAGGATTCCTAAAGAAAGCATGGGATCACCATGGTATTGACAATATACTTATGAACAATGATGGAACAATAGTGGTGCGATTCAACTCACTAGAAGCCAGAGATACTGTTCTAGAAATTGGGATTTATCACTTTGATAAAAAAACCCCTTATCCTAACGCCATGGACAGGAAGACCAATGTCTAAGACCCTCCTGGAGTGCGTGACAGTCTGGATCCAATTCCCTAATCTAAATCTGAAATTCTGGGGAGCTGCAGCTTTGAGCAAAGTAGCGAGCTTGGTAGGTACACCAATAATGATAAATCAAGTCACCAAGGAGAGCAATAGATTAAATTATGCTAGATTTTTGGTGGAAGTAAACCCAACTAAGCTCCCTGAAGAGGTTTATTTTGAAGATAATAAGGGAAATGTTGTGGCTCAAAAAGTGACATACGAATGGAAGCATGTACTGTGTGCTACTTGTGCTAAATATGGTCATGATAGTAAGATGTGCAGAAGACAAATTAAGCAAGTTTGGGTGGAGAAGAAGAAGGACAATAGGGAAGAAATTGAAGAAAATGAGGATAGATTAAAGCTCAAACAAAACTTAGAGAATGAGCCTCTACCAGAAG
This sequence comes from Macrotyloma uniflorum, assembly GCA_016859785.1. NCBI lineage: Eukaryota > Viridiplantae > Streptophyta > Magnoliopsida > Fabales > Fabaceae > Macrotyloma > Macrotyloma uniflorum. The sequence goes on along the minus strand of BDMB01000077.1, from coordinate 703,347 downwards.
AAAACAAGGAGAATGTTCTAGAGAAAGTGAAGGATTTGTGCATTATGAATCCAATTGGAAATGTCCCTGATGAAAATGTTATAATATCAGGTGCGGTTGGTGGGGTAAATAGTGCAAATGGTTTATCTTGTGGTACTGGAGAAGGGATGCTGGAGAAGGGATGCTGGACAATGCAAATGAACTACCCTGTCCTACAAATTCAAGTAACAGAAACTTAGAGACTGCTATGGTTGCTGGAAGCGAGGGAGCTACATGGAATCCTGTCAAAAGAAGGAGTAAGACTCAACAAAGAAACTCAACACAAAGAGATGAGATTTCAGTATCTCATCATCCTCATGGATAGCCTTGCAACATGGAACATCCGAGGGATCAACCACCCTCGTAAACAAAAATACTTAAAAAGGTTAATATGTGAATATAACTTAGGAATAGTAGGCGTGTTGGAGAACAAGTTGAGAGCAAACTCCTATGAGTCTGTCAAAAACAGCATTGTCCTTGGTTGGGGCTCATACATAAACCTGGAGCATTGTGACCTTGGACGCATCTGGATTATGTGGAAGCCAGATATGTTTCAGGTATCTGTGTTGTCTTCTAGTAAACAGTACGTCCATTGTCTGATAAATCATAGGCATGAACACTCTCAGTTTATGGTTACTTTTGTCTATGATGCAAATGACGTTGATTTGAGAAATGATCTGTGGGCCAACCTGACCAGCTTTAGTAATAGTGTTTTTTTGCCTTGGCTGGTCATTGGTGACTTTAATTCAATTCTGAAGCCAGAAGAGAAGCTTGGGGGTCTTGACATCGATGTTAACAGGCTGCAGGGCTTCAGAGATTTTGTGACTCGTTGTGATTTAATAGATATGCAATCTAAAGGCTGTCATCTAACCTGGTCTAACAAGTAGGATGGTGTAGACAGAATTTGGTGCAAGTTAGATAGAGCTCTTGTCAATTATGCTTGGATATTTGTATGGCCTGGCGCTGAAACTCAATTCCTCAATGAGGGAATATCTGATCACTCTCCTGCTGTGGTGGTGTGGAATGCAAATTGGCAAAACAAGGCTGGTAGTTTTAAATTTTTCAATATGCTTGGCAATGATTCCGACTTCTTAAGGATTGTTGAGGATAGTTGGATGTAGAATCATACTGGTAGTGCAATGTTCTGCTTGATGAGGAAGCTTAAGGATCTTCAGGCCCCACTGAGAAAGCTTAATTCAAAAAGATACCATGACATTGATAAGAGGGAAGAGGTTTGTAGAGGTGAGTTGACTAGAGCACAAGCTAATCTAGCTGAGGACCCCTTAAATATACATCTTCAAAAGATAGAGAAAGAAGCGAGTAAAGAATTCCTAAAGGTCTTAGATGATGCTCTAAGCTTCCTGAGACAGAAAGCTAAAGAGTATTGGCTCAAGGATGGGGATCAGAACACTAGAGCTTTCCATACAGCCATCAAACTCAGATTATACAGAAACCGAATTTTGTCTGTCAGAGACGATCAAGGCAATCTATGCTCTAATCAGTAGGACATTGGCACAACTTTTTTGAAGTACTATAAAGATCTTCTTAATGGTGCTGGATCTGAATGGTGCATGATCGATAGTGATATTAACCAAGGTAGGGTCCTTATTATTTCGCAGCAGCTGAACCTCATAGCTCCCATCTCTGACTTGGAAATCACCAATATTTTTATGGCAATGCATCATGACAAGTCCCCTGGTCTTGATAGATTTGGGGCTGGTTTTTTCAGGAAAGCTTGGCCTGTTATAGCTAATGATTGCATTGCAGCTATCCATGAATTTTTCAACTCAGGGAGAATGCTAAGGGAAGTCAATTGCATTAATATTGTCTTAATTCCTAAGAATGATTGCCCGAATAGTGTAAATGATTATAGGCCTATTTCCTTATGCAACACTATATATAAGTGTATTTCTAAAATCCTTTGTAATAGAATGCAACAGGTATTACCAGACGTTATTGATGAGAACCAAGCAGCATTCATTGGTGGCAGAAGCATCATTCATAACATCCTCTTCAGCCAAGAGCTCCTGAGATTATATGGAAGGAAAAATACATCTCCTAGATGCCTCAAGATGCCTCATGAAGATTGATATAAGAAAAGCTTATGATGTTATCAACTGGTCGTTCATTGGCAGATCGTTGCAAGCCTTGAAATTTCCACAAAAATTTATTCATTGGATTATGGAATGCACCACAACAGCTTCTTTCAATCTTATTATCAATGGAGTCAAGTTAGAGAGGTTCAGTAGCACAAGGAGAATCAGACAGGGAGATCCAATCTCACCTTTAATATTTGTCATTGCTATGGAGATGTTGTCTAGAAAGTTGAAGGAAGCAGCAAATCACCTTAGCTTCAGATTTCATCCTCTATGTAAGGAAAACAGATTGATTAGCCTAACTTTTGCTAATGACCTTATGGTGTTTTGTAAAGGTAATGCAGCCAATGTCCAAATTTTAAATGATGCCTTTGCCAATTTCTCATTAAGCTCTGGTCTTTTTGCTAATAAACACAAATCAATGATATTTATGGCTGGAACGACGGATCAGCAACAAGCCCACCTTCAGCAAATCACTGGCTTTCAGAAAGGATTTTTTCCTTTTAGATACCTTGGGTTACCCCTCTCAGCAAAGAAGTGGTCAGTTGCAACTTGTCAGTATTTAGTAGAAAGAATCACCAAAAGATTGAATGCTTGGAAATCAAGAAACCTATCCTATCAAGGGAGGACTCAACTTATCCAATCTGTGTTGTTGACTCTCCACACTCATTGGGCCACAGTGTTCATCATTCCTAAACGGGTGATAAAGGGAATTGAACAAAAGTGTAGGGACTTTCTATGGGGCCTTAATCAGATGGGCAGGCTAAGAGCTGCTGTAGCGTGGCAGACCCTGTGTAGACAGAAAAAACATGGTGGTTTAGGTTTCCAAGATGTGCACATTTGGAATGTTGCAGCGCTTGGCAAGCAAGTTTGGCAATTAGCTATGAAGAAAGATCATCTATGGGTCAAATGGATAAGTTCAATGTATATCAAACAAGGGGATCCGTGGCAATGTCAACAAACAATTGCAGCTACTTGGCATTGGAAACAATTACTCAAGGCTAGAGACAGATTGAGCAGTGGCTACACAAATGGTCTATGGCTTGACCAGCAGAACAAGGAATATACTGTGAAGGAAGGCTATAGGCTACTACTTGGTCCCTAAGTAAACTTTGACTTGCACAAATTGGTGTGGAATAGTTATTCAGTTCCTAAGCATGATTTCATTCTTTGGCTGGCAATCAAGGATAGACTGAGAACAAAAGATTCTCTGGCTATGTATATGCAGATTCAACCTGAGTGCTACCTTTGCAACAATTCCACGGAATCTCGTGACCACCTATTTTTCTCTTGCACTTGGAGTCGTGAACTCTTAGAAGCTGTTTGTGGATGGTACTGCTTAGACCAGTGGAGCTATAGATATCACAACTGGAGTCGATGGCTACGGTTTGCATTCAAAGAGAAAGCGAGGAGGAAATTTGTGTACTCAGCTATGGCAGCTTGTGTGTACCATACTTGGATGGAGCGTAATCGGCGACAATTCTTGCAGAAATCCAAGAGACCGGACCAAGTCTTCGTGTTGATTAAGAAGGAAGTGACACTTAGGATATCTTTAATTCTTCCTAGTTTTAGAAATTGGCCCAACAAGGTCTTAGTTGATAGGATACTTAAGGAAATTCATTGATTTTTTTTGAACTGTAACTACCTCCTAGTCTCTCAAACTCAAACCCTACATAGTAGGTGGGAAGTTTGGGGATACTAGATTGTTATGAGTTGCTATTTTGCAAGTGGAAATGAAGATTACTTCTACAAAAAAAAAAGATTACATAATCGATTATTCCCGAAAGAAATTCCTTTTCAGATTTCAAATACTTAATCGACTACCTAATCGATTATTCCCGTGACAAAAGCTTTTCAATTTTCAAAATACATAATCGATTACCTTATCGATTATTCCAGTGGCAAATTCTTATTCACACATATCATCTAAGGCATGTGTATGTGTATGTGTGTTGAATTAAATTTTGCTTATGTGTTGATCTCTGCTTATTTTTTATGAACTGTTGAATTATATCATAAGCAGGGTGAGTTTTTATAATTATTTATACTAACTAATACTAATGTTGTTGAAAGTTTCTGGATTAGTCTCAACACACAGGTACACTTATATTTTTCTTGATCATCATAAAAAAGGGGGAGATTGTTACCACTGTTTGAAGATTGGACAACTCTACACAAGAATTCAAGTATTTTAATAATGATCAAGATATTCAAGAATCAGGACATCAAGAAAATTCAAGTTGGAAGCAAGCTCAAAGACATAGAAGACTTAAGTTTATAGTTAGGAGTGAATGATATCAAAAGGTAATCATCATCACTCAGCTCAGAGTATTTTCTCAAGAAAACTATTTTTGAAAAATTATAAAACTCACTAGAATAATCGATTATATGTAGAACATAATCGATTATGTTTCTGGAAAATTTTTAGGAATAATTTTTTTGCGGGAATAATCGATTAAATAATCAATTATGCATTTTGGAAAATGACAAGCTTGCGGGAATAATCGATTAGGTAATCGATTATGCATTTTGAAAAATGACAAGCTTGCGGGAATAATCGATTAAATAATCAATTATGCATCTTGGAAAATGACAAGCTTGCGGGAATAATCGATTAGGTAATCGATTATCCATTTTGGAAAATAACAAGCTTGCGGGAATAATCGATTAGGTAATGGATTATGCATTTTGGAAAATGACAAGCTTGCGGGAATAATCGATTAGGTAATCGATTATTTGTTTCAAAACTGAAAGTATTTCACTCGGAAATAATCGATTATGTCTATAATGTAATCGATTATGTTCGAAGATTTTTGAAAAATAAACGTTGCGAAAAATTCTCTGAAAATAAAGGAGAATCTTTGATTGAAATTTTTGAACGTTGTGAGGCTCTGAACAGAGTAAAAATTTGATTAAAATAAAATAAAAAATATTTTATTTAGAAATATTTTGATTATTTAATAAGGATATCAGGGTTTTTCAAGATACATCACTTTCATACGTTCCTTTACACTTTTTCTCTGAGTATCTTGAGCCACGAAATTTTATGTTGTGAAAGTGAGAATAAGTTTTCTGTGCATTAATCTTTCTGAAAAATCTTGAGGAGACTCTGAGTAGAGCCGGTGCTACAATTTGAAAGTGTCACTCCAGATGATATTTACTTTGATTACAATCATCCTCTGAGGCTGTTCAGAGGAGGTGTTTTTGTCTTCCTTATGTGATTCAAGGAAGGTATTTCATTACTTTTAATATAATTAATTATATTTAAAATATAATTATAAAATATTATATTATATAATCCTTTGTATTTCAAATATAATCAATTATTTTTTAAATATTATCGATTATTATGTATTATATTATATATTTATTAAGTTCAAAACGTAACTTAAAAAAAAAAAATCCATTTTAGAGTGAAAACAGTAAAGATTGAAATTTATCTTGAATTTAATAAAAGAGAAACCCTCGTTAAAAGTAATAAGTGTATTGCCACAAGCATTTAATGTTGACCCTCAAATAGTGAAACATAAATGCAAATATGAAATCAACAATAAATCGCAAATCAAAGCTCAACTATTGAGCACACCCCACCCACTTGTGAAAGTTCGACCACCAAGTACAATTAATACATAAACTCCATCATTGAGTATATGGCTAAATCTTATTGAGATAGTTTCAAATTCATACACATTATACTTAATATAATGTCCACGTGAAAAATGCATACCAAGAAGATATATTAAGTGTTTTTATTATAATTATATCTTAATAATTCCTAAAATAATAATCAAATAATTAAGAACGGAAAAATCACAACAAGATATTTTAATATCTCTTTTAATAAAGGAATAAAATAATATTATTTATTTACTTATTTGATATTAATAAAATAATTATGAGAGTTAGTAAACATTTCCCATAAAGTTGACAATGTTTGAATCCCCATTAAAGAACCTTGAAAGTTCATACAACTTATCCCAAAAAGATAAACTTTCCTAGGAACGTATAAGATATATAAAATAAAAACATTCAAGATGTGTTTAATCGTACAAAATAAATATATATATATATATATATATATATATATATATATATATATAAATGAGTCATTATACTTAAACTTAAAGGTTAAATATGATATTGTTTTTTATATTTTTTATCAAATTTATTTTTGTTCTTAAATTCTAAAAAGTAATTAGCACTCTTCAAATTTTAAAAATATATGTAAATTTAATTATTTACTAATTTTATAATAATAAATAAATATTATTAAATATTATATTTAAATATAAATAATTACTAACTTCACATTTAATTTTTTATTAACTCTATTAAAATAAAAGTTATTATTAAATATTAAATTTAAGTATAAAAAATTATTACAATCAAATAATTTAAAAAATTGGAGAATCAAATTGATTAATCTAAAATTATAAAAATTTAGAAAAAGAAAGGTACACAAATAAAAAACACATTATCTCTAAAACTAATCACACAAGATTGGAATGATTAAATTAATTGAGCTTACACTTTTTGCTGTGGTTTCTTTCACCCAAATGAAGCAACTCTCACAATTGAGAAAGTGCTGCTTCTTAAACATATAAATTATGACTTAGGAATAACAAAAGTATTTAGTGAGTAAAGACATGTGACCAAATTTCAATCAAGACAATTAGACAACTCAAATTGCTCAATTTTTATCAGGGAATGCCATTTGATTAGTTGTTTGTTTGGGAATAATTAACTGAGATAAATAATTGCCTTGTTTTTTAAAAGTTCTCTTGGGAAATTGCAAAAGATAAGTGATTATTTTCTCAAAATATGTTGATAACACGCACTTAATTGTTCCGCTGAGGTACCTAGCTAGAGCAGAGATGAGAATCCAAAATTTTAAGGAAGAAAGAGACTTACTTTCTCTTTTGAACAGAAGAAGGAGAGAGATTTAACAGCTGGATGGTTGAAACTTCCATTTGCACTAGGTGAAAAAATAAAGCCAACTTAATGGAACAAAGAAAGTTCTGATATAATTTATGTTCCTGGGTTTATGTTTGATAAACTGACCATCCATACACTGATAAAAATAGTAATAATATATGATCATTTTCTTGGTTAGGTGGATTTCGGTTCCTCTCATTTCAAGTACATTTTAGCAACACGAATTTGTCTTAATGGTATAAAATTTTTAGACGAACCAGGTCGTGTTGCAACTGTAGGAGAAATAGGAACATATTCCAGCGAATCTACTTATAAAGAAGAAGAAAATGCAGAGTTGGGAACAAAAAGCAGGAGATGGGAAGGGAGAAGAAATAAAAGGCAGAGAAGAAAGAGTAGAGGTTAGAAATATACATAAAAGCACAAGATGTTCGCACAGATTAAATTTGGACTCTACATATTGGTAAAATCAATGATGATGCACTAAATAAAGAATCCATTTTCCATTTTAGTTCTCTAGCCTAGATATTCCAACCAAGAAGAAATAACAATTGCCAACAAATGGAAAAAGCTATGCTCTTACCATGGAATAAAATCTTGTGCATTACTTTGCATATTGGAGACACATCATTCAATGGCCTTAGTTTTAACTTCTACCTATGCATATCTGATATTTGCCAATTGGGAAACTTCAAAAGATCTTGAATCTGCTTTTCTTTATCTCAAGTTCCTCTACCTGCTCTATACCTCAGACATAGGAAACTACTAATATAATTTACATAGAATATTTAGACACAATATGGCTCAATAAGTAATAGTAAACTAGCAATACATTTTATAGTCAAGAAATAAATTACATTTGTTTTCTTTAAGATGTTGAATTTCTAGTATCTAACTGTATGATGAAAGCTCATTTCATGACAAGCCTTTCACAAAGAAAAAGGGAGGGGGAAATGGGAAATTAAAAAATAAAAGGCGAAAAAGGAGGTGCTAATTAGAAAGTGTACGACTTCTATTCTACTATTTACTAGTGACAGTTCTAAACTTTTTGTATCTTCTGCTCTCTAATTGCTTAAGAATTAGTTCTGGGATAATATAGATATATTTAAACTAATTTAAAACATTTTGAAGGACACAGTAGTTCAATTTAGTTCTTAATTAGGTGTTTTTATGGGAATTTGCTTAGCAAGAGAAGGTTAACTCTTAGTGCATCTAATAGAAGTTACTGTGGTAGTGGTTATGTTGCAATGTTTGATATTGTGAAAAATTGCAAACTAGTACGAATACAAATAAAAATTCAATTGATGTAGTCACAAGCGCCATGCAGTTGTAGAGAGCAATTTAAAATAATGATGATGACTAATTAATTTCTGTGGTGACTATATATTTTGTGTGTGTATTAATATGATATTAGATCGAATCAGCCATCAACTTTCCAGGTCAGTTTCCTTTAGGAAGTTGAGGCAAATATGCAAGAATAATATGACAAAAATCTTCCATGTGTATAAATAAGTCTAAAATTTGCATCCTCAACTTCAGAAATAATCAGGCAACACTTAAGTTTAGATAACATTTTTAAGCTATGTCTAACAATGAACGTGCATTTGGGGTGATGTACGTGAAATTCAAGCCTCACCTTCTCATGCTTCTAATTCAGCTGCTTCTTTCGTTTCTCTATTTCCTAGTAGAAGCTTCATTAAACAAAGGGATGAACCTTCATGTCTTTGTTACCTATAGACATGTTGTTGGGGGCATGCTTGTGCTTCCTTTTGCTTATGTTCGTGAAAGGTACATCCTATATATATGTGTCATGTGCTTCCGATGGTTGTACATGCTCTTGCTTTCAAAAGTTTGTAAAATTAATGCTAGTTCATAGTTGATACTGCATATAAGTACTTTATTCCATTGTAGCAACTGGCAAGTTATACGTATGCACTTGTAGAAGTATTATGCTTGACCTATGACATTGTATGTTGATTAAAAGAACATATGCTCTGATTTCCCATTTTCATGTTCAAGTGTTATCTAACTTTGCAGAAAAGTATGACCAAAGTTGACTATGACATTGCTCATTGAGCTATTTTTTCTTTCCCTCTTCGGGTATGTTCTCAGGAGACATTTTTACTTTAACAGAAATACTCAATTTTGGTCTTGCCAAGACGAAACTTACATTTATCTTCGTTTGCCTTCAATGTGAAAAACAGGATCAGTCTTACCTTGAACATGTTTTTCGCAAGCTTGAAATATACCACTCCTTCCTTTGATGCATCCATGATTAACACAATCTCGTCCCTTACTTTTATAATTGCAGTTGGACTCAGGTGAGTAGCAGAAGTTACATGCTTTCAAAGACTAGTAATAATGTTGTGAAATTATCAAAGCCCGACAACAAAACAAAAGTTCTATTGTTGACTGTTTTCATTCTTGCTTTCATGATTCTTGTATATAGGCTAGAGGTTGTTGATGTTAAGAAGCCTCGTGGACTGGCTAAAGTTTTTGGAGCTGCGTTATCTTTGATTGGTGCATTGATAATGACGTTGTATAAGGGGCATACGATACAAAGCTTACGGGGTGCCCCGTTCCATGTCAGAGGCAATTTTGTTCATAATAACTGGATTAAAGGATCAATTTTGTCTGGTGCAAGTTGCCTATCATGGTCTTTATGGTACATACTACAGGTATTTATAATAATCAACTTATTCACAGCATGGAAGTAAACAGTCTAGATCGTATTTCATGAAGCAGCTCCAGAAAGATCATTTACAAGGGATTGAAATACCAATTATCTGAAATATACATGCATTCAGAGATTTTGGAAAGAGTTTAAAATGTAGGAACATGGTTTTTGCTTGACTTGTAGGCAATCATAGTGAAGAAATATCAAGCACAACTGTCACTAACAGCTTGGATAAATTGCATGGGTGCCGCACAGTCTGCTGTCTTCACTGTACTTGTGCAACACAAGCCAACAGCATGGTTCATTACATCCACTGTGGAACTCTGCTGCATTTTTTATGCAGTAAGTAAAAACATTCTGCATTTTTTATGCAGTAAGTATTAAGAGGCTGTAAGTGAAAACTAAGTTGAAGTTTTAAAAAAGTTCTAACGTCACGTGAGTTATGGCAGGGAGTTATATGTGGTGGTTTTGTTATATTCAGCCAATTCTGGACTGCAGAACAAAAAGGGCCAGTCTTTGTGAGTATGTTTAATCCCCTTGGAACCATTTTGGTGGCAATCCTAGCATATTTTGTTTTTGGTGAACAACTCCACACTGGCAGGTATAGTACATTTTAAATTTCACTGTTCAAGCACAAATTCATGTCCTTGTTTCGACAGGTTTTAATTGTGTTTGACTGTTACAGTTTATTGGGAGTAGTCATTGTTATTATTGGTCTATACTTGCTGTTATGGGGAAAAGAAAGTGATCGAGATTACAACTCACAGCAATCTTTAGCGACACATGTTGAGCAGAAAGAATGTAGGACCACACAAATAAAGATTGCAGCTGAGCAAGAGGTACCGCAGAGGAACGTATCACAGACACCAATTAACGGACACATGATCTGATTATTGCAGAAAACTATGGTAGACTACATAACACCAAAAAGCATAATTAAACAGCACGATCAATTGTGATTATTAAATAACTTTAGGAATTCTGTGCACTTGAACCTAATCTATTCATATAATATACCTTTAATTTTAATATATGATGTGTATGTTTTATAAACAATAAAGATTGAAATAAATCAACTTGAGCCTCACTATTTCGTACCCAAGAATTCCATCTGTCTACTGTAATTATCTCAGGTTGGTTTGTTTCTCTTTCTAATCAAAATTCATGCATGTATTATTTAGAAATTACGCCAAAATATACTAATTTTAAAAAAATGTAACATCATTTTTATTTATTGAACACCCCGCGATTCAATCAATAATAATAGGGATAGTTCAGCTATTATTTAGTAAAAAAGAAACACAAATATAAATACAACATATTGATCAGCTTAAATTAGGATGCACAATATCCTGTACAAAAACACAGTCAATCCAACCAGCGTAATTTGATCACTGTTTTGGGATAATGACCATTTATATGAGCACAGCCTAATCTACCAAAAAGAAGATAGTAGATCGGAGAAGTACAAGCTAAGTTACTCAAAGGAAAATAATTGTGTATCTACGAACTGTACACTACAACATTTGCTTACTACGTTGCTTCTTCAAGAGATGCTCGAATGGTTCCAGGGTTCAACATTTTGTTTATGCTATCAAAAACGCAACCCATAAAGTCAAAACAATGGAAAAGGTAAGGTACGTGGTTAGAATAGTAAATTTAATTAAGAACGCGCTTAAACCAGAGGAACTTACAATAATAACAAATCCCCACTAGAGACCTGCTTCTCAAATATCCATTCCGGTACTAGTTCTTGCAACAGAGTTAGCTGCTCTTCTACTTCACCTACAAATACAAACCAGACAAAATTAGTACACAAAATAACTATAAAATAGTAAATCACTTTTACATAAAACAGTGTCTTACTTCTGTCAACAATATCACTGTGGCCTGAGATTATCTTGCTTACAAGCTCTACTTTAGTAATAGAATTCCGCTGTCGAAGCAAGAGACGAATCATGTCAAAGAGCTTAGGGAGGTTAGCTATTATTTTTTTCCTTTTCTTTGCTACAGTGATAGCTGGGTCTTTTTCCTCCATTGTTATTCTTTCCTTTTCTCTAATCTGCAATAGACACAATTAATGATGATCCCACTCAAGCAAAGGGTTAAAGAAAACCTAAATAGATGTCGGGTCCAATATTATTGAAATGTTAATGAAATAGACAAACAAATATTTTTTTTCCTACATAAATCATCTATACCCATTGACTGGAGAAAAAGATAAGAGTTGGAATTCAAGTGAGTTAGGACCCTATATTGGCACACTTCCCCTCCAACTGGACATACTTAACTAAAATTCTAAGTCAAGAAAATTTTATCACCTACTCCACCAAATGAATCTGGCTCTAATACCACTACAAGGAAAACAATATCAGAGACATTCATTAATGGAGAATAAATACAATTATAATATAACTCCACCTTCAACCTAAAACTTTAGAGTTATAAGTTTGTAGGTCTTTCTCATTTATATCTTATTCAATTTTTCCATTTCTATTTAATGAGACTCCAACTCACTTTAAACTTTAATAATCTCCCCTTCAAATGTGAGTCATTTTCACATTGGCATACTTTCCCTCTAGTAGAAATGTTTTTTTAATCATAAGTATCTGACTCTAATACTACTATTAGGTATTTAGGAGGGATAACATTAGAAAAATATTTATCAATGGGTAACAAGTAACTATATAAGAAAATATGATTCTACCTTCAACCTAAAACATTAAAGATTACAAGTTTTTAGATTTTTCTCACTTATATCTTATTCAACTTTACCATTTTTACCTATTTACCATAAAATCTAACAATATGGAACTTCAATTATACTTGATGGGATAACATGTAAAAATGGAGAAGCAAAGGCTCAATACACAAGTACAGCAATATGTTTATTACCAAAATAAATAAATAAATAATGGATATGTAACTTTTCCTCATGTAACACATCGTAAAATTAAAGGCATACCGATTGAATAAGTTTTATAGGGAGGATGTCATTAACGTCATCATCTATTGGTAAGGCACCGGCATTGTCTTCATTCACGAACTCCTTATTCTTCACTGGAGAGTCAAATTTCAATGACCTTGAACGAGGTGGACGCCTAGCTAACTTGTTCAAGGAATTGAGAGGGTGGTCATCTGGGCTCATATAATGTCTTTTGGGGGAAGGCAAGGCAGGTGTGGCACTCATTAACCTAATTGGAGTAGAAACAAGTTTAGCTGGAGTTGACATGGCATCAATGCTTTTGAGAGAACCGTCTTTGTTTACTGGGTACTCAATGATTTTTCTAGCTGGAGTTGATATGACATTAATGCTGTTGGGAGACCCATCTTTGTTTTCTGTGTACTCAATGGTTTTTCTTTTGGGTGTTGTGAGAGAGCTATCTTTGTTTTCCGTGTACTCAATGGATTTGCTAGAAATAGCACGGGGAGCACTGGATGATTCCAGAGAAGCACAAGTTGTTGGAATAATTACACTATTAGCTGCTTCTGAAGCCAACTCAGAAGAAGTTTGTAATGAATCTAATGAAGAATTTTGTTGTACATCATCAGCTCTATCTAGTTTAAGTTTCAAAGAAAATCGTGCTCTAAAGGATGGAGCAATGTGAGAAGGTGCTGCCAGATGCTCATCAGGCAACTCAACTGATGTCTTGATAGGTACTAACAATTCTTCATCTATGCCAGCAGACTCTGTATTATTGACAATGTCGTTGTAGCGCATGCAGGTTGACAATTTTGTTGGGGGACGAGTTTCCAACGTGTCCAAAATATTATCTTTGGTTGAGCGATTGAATGGCTCAGGCAATGTTCCTTCCGGAATTTCATCACCCTACATATAGAAGCATCCTTTAGACAAATAATATGCATGATTAAAATGTAATTGCTCCAATTGAGGTAGTAATTAGTAATTGCTCATTTTAAAAAATAAACGGGATTCACTAAAAAGAAATTATTCTGATTGAGATCGTTATAGAAAAATTAACTGGATTCACTAAAAATTATCATAATTTATAAACTATGAATTTCTATCCAGAGGACAAGGCTTAAGTTTATTCAACATCTCAAGGGGTTGGCCCCGGGAACAGAGAAGTCATAAACAAACACTATACCATTAGTAAATCAGAGTATTGCACACCTAAAATAAATTTTGCATAATAACAACAACAATAACGAATAAAACCAGACAATCACTGAGTAATGCTTGGCAGAAACAAATATCAAGGAAAAATTGAATCATCAGCAAAACAAATGCTTCACAATAAATCGCATTAAGCAGCTAAATGGAAATGATGAGACTCACCTCAGGATGAGATTCCAAAAAATCCTTGAGTCGCGTCTGAAACAACTTCTTCAATGACACTCTCCCATGTTGAGGGGGCTCTTTCACATCAGACTCTACAGCCTCAGGGTTTAATGAAATGTGAATATCCGGCTTCATACAGCAAGTCCGTTCATCATGCACAAGAAACTTCTTAAGAACAATAGCCTCAGGCAAGATATATTTCAATTGGGCCAGATGCCCAAGAGTAAATCTCCTAAACAAATCAAAACACACAATTTCCTGATTGAATACAAAAACTTAAACTAACATAAAAAAAATACTATGAAATATAAAACATCTATATTAAGGAAACAAAAATAACCTAATTGATTGGTACCTGTCAGTTAAAGATTCAATTCTTGCACTGATCTCTGTAAAGGATGGAGTCTTTCCTTTCAGACGGAACAAGGAAATCAAAGTGTCCAAACGATCAAAGAACTGATCCAAAATCTCATATCTGCACACCAACCAATAAAACACAACTAAAATCAGTAAAACATTTAAAACATTATCCGAAATTTAAAAAAAAAATCAAAATGTGAACTACTTTTCGGGAAGCTTGGAGGGTTTATCATCAGTAATCTTGGATTTACTGGGAGAAGGCCACAGTGAGATCTGTCTCCTTACACTCTTGCTCTGCGGCGACGACGTTGTTACACTGCGTCTGTTCATATCCTGCAAACCCTTGCCGACTTTTCTAATGTCAGCGATGGAGAGCGCGACACCGCGGTTACGGATCCGCTGCGCCGGTTTCTCTGGCGTCTGAGAGCTGAACTGAACGGGGTTTGGCGATTGGACATTGGAGCTTCGGAGATTCGGTTTCTTGGATCTGCCTCTACAAGAAGGTAACGCTGCCTCTGAGGATTTCTCCATGGTGCAGGAGAATCAGTGACGTGACAAGGGAAATGAAAAATTAGGGTGGGTTTTTATATATGGTTTTTCTTTTTCGCGGGAAAACTGAGGTTGCTTGCCTCAGAGCGCGTACGCGACGTTGCTTCCCGCCAAAACGAGACGTTACTGTTACTCCTGAGGTAATAAGCCCAGCCCAGATAAGATGCGTTTTTTTTTGTCTTTTCAATTATCGAAATGGGGAACCCCTGGCCAAGAAAAAGGAAAAGTTAAAAAAATTAATAAAGAGAATAATGAAAAAATTATAACAAAAAATAACAATAAAATATATTTTAAATAAAAATTAAAATAATTTAAAAATAATTAATATAATAATATATCTCCCTAAGCTATCAAAACTTATACACATTTATTTCTTAACTTTTTAAAATCGTTACACATCTACTCTATACATTACTGACACTAACCATCCTAACATTTTAAAACTATTATCCACGTACCATTATATTCTAATATATATTATAACACATATTTTTTTAAATATTATTATTAATTCAACTTATCAATTCAACCGATTTAATGGAGAATTAATATAAAATTGATATATAATAAATTATATTAAATTGAAAAAAATAGAATTAATAAAAAAAACAGGTTATCCAATTTCTTTTTTTATTATTTTAAAAAAAATTATCTTGTACTTATTTTATTTTTTCATATTCATGAGGCATGTGACACAGACCGACTACCTTAATTAGCGTCGATGTTAAATTCAAAAGATCAAATTTATAACTCTTGTTGTCATTATTACTATTATTCTTGGGAATAATTCATGAAATTACAGTAATAAGTAAATAGATATTATCAAACCATGTTTTCTTCTTCTCTATCTTAGTTTTCTAGTATAGAATCTTTTAAAATATTGAACTTAGATGTAGTATTCATACAATATATTTATAATATATACATTTTTATTTACTAATTAAAGAAAAACATACTCATCAACCTATATATAACAATCTGGTTGCATTCAACTAGAAGAAACAAATGTGATTTTTAAATTTTATTTCATAATAGAATTCATGCTTGATTAATGATAGTTATTTTACCTAGTTAATGCGTATGTTACTGTTTAGTATATGAAATATTTATTAAGAATTTATGAATATGGTATAAAATTTACACATGATTTTAAACAAATTTAAATTGATTCATTATTTAAGCTGTCGCTTTAAAATTCATATATGATTTGATGTCAATGATTTAGTTTTTTTATTGAGAAAATTATTTAAGAGAATAATATATATATATATATAAATTATTTGAATTAAGGTATAAATGAAAAAAAAAATTATTTATTATTAATAAAAAATTATTTATTTTTTAAATAAATTTATTATTTTTTAAAATATTTTTATTATTTTTTATAATATTTTAACAAGAAAAATAAAAAATAAATATTATTTTAATAATTTTATTTATTATTTTAATATTATTTATTTTTATTTTTATTTTAATTTTTATTATTATTATTTAAAAAAAAAAACATCCATAATCAATTACTGGCGGGTTCAATTCCCGTTGCTAGTCTATGTTTATACTTAAATAGATATTGTATAAATTATTAAATATTTGTCTGGAATAAATCAAAATTGATACCTCTAATACTTAATAAGGTAGGAATTCTTAAAAAGAATTATTACAAAAAAAAATTTTAATGTATCCATGTGGTTTTGTCTTATAATAGCTTGAAAATTATTTTTAACTATGTCAATTTTAAATTGTTCTTTTGCATGACTTTTTATTTTTATTCAATTTTAAGAAGAAAATTTCTATTATTTTTTTTTATTTTTTCTTTCTTCAATACATCTAAAAGATAAAAAATATTTTTTTTTCTCTATTTTTTTTATCATGGACATCCCTTAAAACAAACATACTCTTACGTCTTACGTCTGTAAATAGATAAATATATAAGATAAGATGAATTATTAAAATAATTTTTCTGAATAATTAAATAACTAATTATGATTTGCATAACTCTTTTTAATTTATGATATAGATATAAATACAGAGTTTATATATATATATATATATATATTATGAAGTTGGTGTTAATGTTATTTTTTATTCGTTGATGTAGCAATTGTACCTTTTTTTTTTTCAAATTTAAGTAAAGGTTTAGAATTTTTTTATGATATTTTTATAAAGTATTTATTATCTAACCTCGTATATGATTAATTTTTATCTATATTGGATATATAAAGGTTTCGTACTTACTTAAATATTTGTCATAAGAGTATTTATTAGTAAAACTAATGAGGGTCATAATTTCTCAAAATTGTAATTTTTATTTATTAGTATATAGAAGAGTAGTCTAATACAAGATTATAGTTCCTCAAAATTTTAATTTTTATTTATAATTATATGTGTATAAATTAATAATTTTATTTTTTATGATTTTAATTTTTTAATAAATATTAAAAAATAAATAAAACTTAATTTAAAAAAAATTATTCTATTATATCTCTTTTTTTATTAGATAAAATAATTATTTTTATATTTTATTTGATAATAATAAATAAAAATATTTTTTGAAAAAATTAAAGATTAATAAATAAACATTTCTAAAATAAATATTTTATAATTAATAATAATATTAAATAAAATGTGTTAATATAACTTTAAATCAAGTATTAATTAACTTTATATTTTTTATATAAATTTTAATTTTAAATATTTTTATATTATTTATAATTAGTTTTTCTTATTGTTACCACTATTTGAAGATTGGACAACTCTACACATGTATTCAAGTGTTTTAATAATGATTAAGAAAATCAAGAATCAGGATATCAAAGATAATTTAAGAAAACTAAAGGAAGTTCAAAGATTTACAAGAAAACTCAAGTTGGAAGCAAGCTCAAAGACATAGAAGACTTAGTTTATAGTTGGGAGTGAATGATATCAAAAGATAATCATCACTCAGCTCAGAGTGTTTCTCTCAAGAAAACTGTTTTTCGAAAAACTATAAAACTCACTGGAATAATCGATTATGTAATCGATTATGTGATTTTAAAAAATGAATAGTTTGCGGCAATAATCGATTATGTGTTTTTAAAAATGAATAGCTTGCGGCAATAATCGATTATGTAATCGATTATGTGATTTTAAAAATGAAAAACTTGCGGCAATAATCGATTATGTAATCGATTATTTATTTCAAATCTAAAAGTATTTCTCTCGGGAATAATCGATTATGTCCGTAACGTAATCAATTATGTTCGGAGATTTTTGAAAAATAAACGTTGCGAAAAATCCTTGGAAAATTAAAGGAGTATCTTGATTTTTATTTTGTGAACGTTATGAGGCTCTGAAAGAGTAAAACGTGTGATTTCGAATTAAAATAAAGATTTTATTTTATTTGGGAATATTTGTCTATTTAAGAAGCATATAAGGGCTTTTCAGAAACACACCTGATTGATACATTCTTTACAACATTCTTTTCTGAAAAGCTTTACACTTGTTCTCTGAGTATCTTGAGCTACGAAATTTCATGTTTTGAAAGTGAGAATATTTTTCTGTGCATTAATCTTTCTGTGAAAAATCTTGAGGATACTCTGAGCAGAGTAGGTGCTACAGTTTGAAAGCTTCACTCCAGGTGATATCTATTTTGATTATAATCATCCTCTGAGGCTGTTCAGAGGAGGTGTTTCTACTTTCCTTGTGTGATTCAAGGAAAGTGTTTCATTCCTTGTGTGATTCAAGGAAGGTGTTTCATTCCTTGTGGGACTCAAGGAATGTATGGTAATCTCTTGTGGGTTTCAAGAGATTGTGAGGTCTATCTTTAATTTTGTATTTTTGTATGTTTCACTTTTGATTAGTGGTTGTAAAAATTCTGATAAATTAAAGATATAAGAGTGTGGGATCATCTCAGGTTAAGGTGATTGGGAACTAGAAGTAGGGTTAAAGGTTTAACCCGAACCAGTATAAATCTTTGGTGTTATCTTTCTCTTTCCCTTATCTTTTAATTTTTCTGTTGCGCTTTATAAAATATCTGCTAGACTAATTATTTCAAGAGGGTTAAAATTTGAATTAAATAAATGCTAAAGTTTTATTTTTTATTCCATCAATTCCCCCCCCCCCCCCCTCTTGATGCTACTTGGTAACAAGTGGTATCAGAGCTTGGTCTGATAAGGTATTTCTAAAAGATCTTTTGAGATGTCTATGCAGAATCAAATATACAGGGAAGAAGTGTCAATCAACCGACCACCACTCTTTGAAGGAGACAACTATCCATTCTGGAAAGCAAAAATGGAGATTTTTCTTCAAACCCTCGATTATGGAGTTTGGGATGCAGTGCAAAACGGTTCGTACATACCAACAATAATGCTAGCTGAAGGACCTACACCAAAGCAATTTCTACAGTGGACACCAGATGAAAACAAGAGAGCTCAATACGATGTAAGGGCAAGAAATGCTATTGTTTCCGCACTAACATTAAATGAATTTTACAGGATTTCTAGGTGCAAAACTGCCAAAGAAATGTGGGACACACTAGAAGTCACACATGAAGGCATAGAAGAATTCAAGCGTGCTAGGAAAAATACCTTGACACAAGAATATGAGCTTTTGACCATGGCACCAAATGAAAGCATCAGAGACTTTCAAACAAGATTTACACACATAGTAAATCACTTGGAAGCCTTGGGAAGAAGCTTTGACAAGGAAGAGCTCAACACGAAAATCTTAAAGTCTCTAGACAGAAATTGGCAGCCAAAGGTCACAGCAATTACAGAATCAAGAGACCTTACAAAGATGGATATGGCTACCTTATTTGGAAAACTCAAAGAACATGAGCTTGAACTTCAGAGACTAAAGAATGGAGAGGAGAACTATAAAAAGAAGACTCGCATTCAAAGCAGAAGAATCTGACGATGAAAACGAAGGAGAGAACACTAATGATGATTTTTCTTTGTTAGTAAAATTTTTTTCCAGGTTTCTAAAGAACAAGAAAAATCAAAATCAAAAGAAGGAGAAAAGCAATCCTTCTTCAAACTTCAAGTGTTTCGGATGTAATAGAGTGGGCCACATCAAATCTGAATGCCCTTTTTCAAAGAAAGATGAAAAAGAAAAGAAGAAGGGTAAAAAGATGTTTAGAAAGAAAAAGAAGGCCAATATAACATGGGAAGAAAACACATCAACCACCTCAGAAAGTAGCTCTAGTGAAAGCGAAGAAGAAGAGGAGGGAAATCTTTGCCTAATGACAAATGAGGATCTCGAAACATCATCACAGGTAAGTAATGCTGAATCTACAGATTATGGTCGGGGCTGGAGTTACCACTGAACTTAGGAGGCCCAAATCTCATGAAATCTGCCAATCCCAACAGCTCCTGGGATTGAGATGAAGATGCAGCGGCCCTGGCCTGAAGCTCTTGGACATGAGCTTGATGCTGCAGAGCCATTGCAGCATTCTGTTGCTGAATGGTGGACGCTATAATCACTATAGCCCTAACTATATGACTCAGGTCAGTCGGATGGACAGGGGTAGAAGGAGGAGTAGGTGGTCTAGGTGTCATCCTAGACAATGCACAAGGAAAGAGTATTAGAACAGGTAAATACCCACCAAGAGGGGTGTACAGTTTATCACATAACATCCTAGCATACAGACCCACTACCCAAGGTTTACTACACAGGAACTTATGCTCTGATACAAAAAATATAACATACCAGTTTTACTATATTATACTACTCAGTCCACAAGATCTAAATATTTAAGTACTAAAATATATTACATTTACAAAAGGGGCCTTAAAAGGGCCAAATAAAATTCTCAAAACACATAAGATTATAATATTAAAGTTCTATTACAACCTCCTAAACTACTGTCTCCCAGCAGAGGAGCCCTCTCCTGACCTGGCATCTGCTCCCGTGCAACACACACGATCATAGCAGTCAAGGAAAAGACAACAGAACAAGCAGGGTAAGCTAGATATATAAGGAAACATGCATAGTTAAAATAAATTACACAGATAAATTACTATTATCACAATTAAGTGTAAGGGTCTACCAAAGGCTTTACACACATATTCACATTCACACATCACAGTCAAAACCGGCACCTTCCGGAAGATTGTATGGATCTCGGACATCTAAGGCTAACACCTAATGTTTAAAAACCATGGACCAAGGGTCTTATAACGACTGACTAATTGAGTCTTTTTCACCTCAGCGTCATCCTCTCACTACTCATGACATCAGGGTAGCCCCATCTAGCTTCCTCCTCTGAGTAACTGATGAGACCTCCATCGACCTCTCACCACATGTGGTCATAGTCTACGTGATCAGGACTCACATTGAGGTCTGGATACCTTATATGATATCCCTAGGTCCATACACACTAATCTACCACATGCCACATGCCATTCATACTCATCATCATAGTTTACTTTTCTCTAACATACACAGTCATAGGCCCATTATCACTTTCATTCATCAAAATTACAGTTCATGCCTCATATACACTTGTCTAAGAACATCATAGATACATACATATATCAAATTTCACCTTTTCAACTCAAATAAAGCCAAACACACTGGGAAAAATTCGCTCAGCGTAGTCTAGATCCGCTCAGCGGATTTTTTTTTTTTTTTTTTTACAAATCCGTTGAGCGCACCATGCACTGCTCCCCATTTCTCTGTTCAGCGAATTTTTTGAAATTTTACAGTCATCCCTGTAACAAATCCGCCTAGCGCAGGGTCCTTGCGCTCAACGGATTTTCTCAGGCCGAGCTCCGATTCAACATGCAATGACTTCCGAAACACAGTCAAGCACACAGAACACCATACAACAATCCATTTTTCGTAGATTCAAAACAGAAACATAGATTTCCTAAAAGAAAGAAAAGTCAAAGTTCTAGCTTTCTTTACCTCAAATTCCTCAGTCCAATATCAAAGCCTAGAAGCTCCAATTGGTCCTATCAGCGCCTAAAATCACAAATTTAACCTATAAACACCAATTTCTCTTCTCAGCCCATAGGAGGAAAATTAGGAAACTTACCCAAATTAGAACTCTGATCGGTCCAAGTAGATCTATTCTCCTCAAGCTTCACAATGGTGTATTTAGATCTTGAAAAAGATGGAAGGTAAGAGATTTGGTTAGAGAGAAGGTAGAGAGAGTTTAGATAAAAGACTTTCTAGAGAGATGGTAAACTTAAGATGTCACGACCCAAAAACACCATCATGACCGGCGCACAGGTTAATACCCCTAACCTGGCAAGCCTATTATTTCCAAGAAATTTAAGTAATAAAATAAAATAAAATTTACAAAGCTTCATCACTTTCCAACAGTTTCAAAATATCATAATCTGATAGTATTTTCAATCATAACTGGACAAATTCACCATACATAATGTTGTAAATAAATGTTACAACTCAAAGTTCATTTTCAGACTCTCTATAGCTGCAGAAAACACCAAGACCCAAAACAATAATAAAGTCCTTCTACTAACTGAGGTCACCAAAAAGACGAAGGCACGGAAGAAGAAATTATGTATTAACAGTCTACTACTCAGCTGTCTGGGAATCTGAAAAGGGGAAAGAAAAAGGGGTAAGTCACAAAGACTTAGTGAGGAGATAATAACCACCATGAGTAGAATATAAAATTCAAAATTCATATTAATAATAAAAATTGTTCATCATTTCTTTCATACTAAGTTGTCACATAATAAAACCAGGAAAAACAACAGTCTCATCATTCCGCTGATAGCCCTCTCCTCATGGGTGGCCTTTCCCATTAAGGCAGCTTCATCTAACGGATGATATTGGTATCTCATATTCACATGAACTATCGGGGGTAGCTTCATCTCGTTGATAGCCCTTTCCCTGCAGTGGCGGCTCCATCTAACGAATAGCCCTCTCCACCCGTAGTATAAAATAAACAATTTTTCAGGTGTACCTAGGCCATTAATACCGTTAATGGCTACGAGGTTTTATCATGATCTCAAAAACATTAAACAATCTTTTTCAAGATTCTTTCACTTAAACATGAAAATTTCCCACTTTCCAATTTGAACATCTCAATCAATTTACAAACCCTAACCAACAATTATTGGAAAATATCCCAAAATACTCATAGTCTATTTAATTAATCAAAATCATGTAATCCAGTAAGATCAATAATAAATCAAATAAAAATAGATAAATAAATAAAATCATAATGTTTATCATCTACTCACAGATCATAGAAGAACAGAAAATCCTTTTTATAAATTCCTATCTGAATAGCTTCACGGCGTGAATACACTCCTCCTCAAAACGCAAATTCTAATTTAACTTTCACTCAAGGCATGCAGAGAAGGGAGAATAAGTATAGGGTAAAGGGGAAGGTTGCACACAAAAGGGAATACGAAGAAAAATATTGTGAAGGGACGTGTGTTTCAACTCTAGATGCACTATTAATATAATTATTTTATTTTTTTACCTTTATTATTATTATTTTATTATTAATAAACGGTGCGTTACATAAGATAATGAAGGTTGAAAGGTTAAATTTTTCTATTTAAAGTTCTTTTCAAAACTTTACCAATTACTTTCACTTTTCACTACTTAAAGCTACTATCTTGTTAGAACTACTACACACTAGGTCCTTACAATAAGTAAATTTTTAATAAAAAATAAAATAAATATTAAAATTAAAAATTATAAAAATCAATCTAAATAAATTATTAGATTAGTTAGAATTCTTTTATATTTCAAAATAAATTGTATAAAACTTTTATATTTAATTTAGATTTATTTTTAATAAAAAATTACATTATACACTCCTAAGACAATATAAAAAATAAAATGACACCAAAAATAATTAAAAAAATATTTTTTATATATTATTAATATAATAAAAAAATGAGACATATATTTTTTATTATTTAATTTTAACTTTAATAAAAAAAAATATTTAAAAAATTTAACACAAATTCGAATTTTTAATTTTTTAAATAATTTTTTTATTATTTTTTTCGATTTAACCTAATCTTAGAAAGAAAAGAAAAAATAATAATAATTATATAATAATTAATTTGTTAAAATTAGTACGTCAAATTTTAATTTTAATTGAATTTAAATTATTAATATTATCTAATATTCTGTTAAGAAAACATATTACCATATATATTATAATATTTAAATTTAAACAACGATTATGATAAAATTATTATATTCTCGTAAACTTTTTATGACATATCTCATAAATATCCTAATATTCATCTATTATAAGTTAATAGAGAAATTAAACATAGAATAAGAATTTCAATTTTTTTTATTTGGGTTTAGTTTTTTTTTCCGACTTGTTTCAATTTTGTTTTTTATTATAACAAAAAAAATTAAAATTATTATCTTAAGAATTTTTACTTGTTTGATTAACTTTTTATTAAATATTTTTTTTCAAACAAATTTTAATTTAATATAAAATCCAAATAAAATGAAATTAATATTTAAGTTTTGATCTAGATCGATTATATATTATTATTATAAATTTTTTTAATATTTTTAAAAAATTATAAAATATTTTTTAATAAAGATAATTAATACATATTTTTTTTAAAAATTATTAAATAAAAAAATATTTTATTATTTTTATTTTTTGTAATTATAATTTTAGTTATTCTTATAATTATAAATAAATTTATATTATTTAAAAATTATAATACAAATTTATAATTATGTTTTATAAAAACTAATATATTATAATTACTAGTAAAAAAACGTAGGTATTGTATCGTATTTTTTATTTTGTTATTTTTTTTAATAATTTTTTTGTGTGTTATTTTGATTGGTAAAAATACAATATTTTTTTAAAATTTAAATAACGTGATTAGTAGTTGATGAAAAAAAAATTAAAAAAAAAACAAATAAAATTACAAATAAAATATTTTTTTAAAATTTAAATGGCAGAAAATTAAAAATTATTAATTACATTAAAAATTGATGAGAAAGAAGTTAAAAAAAATTAAAAATTAATAAGATAAAAAAAAATAATAATAAATATTTTAAATAAAAATTTAAATAATTTTTAAATATACAATAATAAAAAAATAAAATTACACGAAATAATTCAAAAAAATTCTTAATGTAATAAGAAAAATAATTTTTACGAAATATTTATATTATATGTGTTATTATTTAATTTTAAAAATATAATTTTATATTTTCAAATTATTTGATTATTTTTTTATTTAAAATTGAAAATTTAAATAGAAAAATATATTTAAAAAATTTAAAACAAATTTAATTTTAATAATTTTTAATTTTTTAAATTAATTTTCGATTATATTTTTATTGATTTTTATCATCTAAAAAAATTAACTATATAATAATTAATTTTTTAAAATTATTAATATTATTATTATGTTAAGAAAACATATTATCATATACATTATCTTATTTGAATTTAAACAAAGATATTATCCAAAATTATCATATTCTCTTAAATTTTTATAACAAACCTCATAAATATCCTATCCTAGTTTTCATGAAATGTATAATGTATTATGGAAACTAGCAGAAAAATTAAAAAATGAATAAGAATCCCATATATTTCTCCGTTCAGCTTGACTCACCTTCTCAAATTCTTAAACTTTCCTACCTTTTTCTCAAATTCAATTTCTGGTATCTTAACCTTTCTCCTTCAATATTTTCTTATGGTTTAATGGTCTCATTTGATCTTTCTTGTTTTGTGCCATGCATCCCGGTGCCTCACTGCATTCTTTTGTATACAGTCACTGCGACTTTGATATTATTTTTTTAATGTACAGACAGAAAGTCTGGTTGCTTTCTCACCCTCCAAGTTAAAAGAAAAAAGGGCGGATATTTACTTGTGGTTAGACTTGGCCAGTGAAATTGAATTTTGATACCTGTATCTGCCTCTTGAATGGAATGGATATGATTTTATTGATTAGACCGTATTTTTGTAGCATCATTGGCATGCTGTGCAATTATACTTCTCTGCAGTGGCGTCTAGTGTGTCCGATATAAATATATATATATTAGCATGATGTCTCTATACAATTTGCTCATTGGAAGCACTACTTCTCTATCTCATTCTCTTTGTGACGTGAGAGGCTGACTGAAAATGAACTGGGATGGTAGTGGTTGGCTACGATGCTGATGTGCATTCTTTGATAGATAACTCGACCTAGAAATCGTTGTATAAGACCTTGTTGACCTGTTTATACTTCTGTTGGTTATTTGAAATTTTTAGCTTTTGTAACATAAAACGGACTAACTGCACTGGTAGCAACAACTGTGCTCCTAGTTTAATTTGGTAATTCATTAGGCTATGTATGAAATACTTTCCCTTAATAATATCTCTTTCTAGACTGGAACGCTAATATTGATTCTTTTATGTTTGTAGAATCCTGTAACTAGGTATTTGGTGCTTGGAGTGGCTCTTTATGCAAACTGCATCAACATGTTTACCTGGGCAAGAGATGTTGGTGCTTCTAATGTACTCAATCGGAAAAGTCAAGGTGAATCATCTTTGACAAGAGGTTTACTTGATGACATTCCGCTAGAAATTGAAATGTCGGATTATAGAAAGATCTCAATTTCAGATAATGAGTGTCCTTCACATTTACTTAATGGTGATAGACTTAATTTGCAACCCATTACCGATTTGGATTTTTTCTTTGAAAGGATTTACCGCTATTACTGTGAGAAAGGACTCTGGTGCATTATCACAAAATGGATTGTTGAACTTTTGAGTCTCGGGTTCACCATATGTTTTTCAGGATTTATCTTTCTATATGTTGACTGGAATGCACTCCGTAATGCAAAGTGTGGGATTGATGCAGTTAAATCGGGAAGACAACCTTGTGATCTTGTTAAAGAAGCTCTTCATCCACACCCTTTAACCCCATTAACAATAATCAAAGTTATTATTGTTTTATATCTGGGAATATTTCTCTTCTATTGGATATATAACTTTTTGAGATTCTTCCTTCAACTGAAGGATATACTAGAAATTCGTCAGTTTTACTACAACAGGTAAGTAAGCAAGATAAACAATTGAAATGTATTGAAGGAATTGATAAATTTTGGATGATTGAAGATTTTTTTGCCATAATTTACCCTATGTTCTTGTAGTCTCCAAGTTACTGATAATGAAATTCAAACCATGCCGTGGGCTACAATTCTTGAAAAGATTGTTCTTTTGCAAAACTCACAAAAACTCTGTGTGGTAAAGGATCTTTCTGCCCATGACATTATGATGAGGTTGATGCGAAAGGAGAATTACTTGATTGCAATGCTCAACAAGGGTGTGTTTGCTTTTCCCATTTCTAAATGGGTTCCAGGTGCTGGACCAACAGTGAAATCTGCTACCTATGGAACACAATATCGTCTAATACTAACTGAGACCCTCGAGTGGGCTTTAAATTGGTGCATCCTGCAAAACATGTTTGATCGGTATGTTAATCTATTAATCATATTCCCTGTGTAATATCTAGTTTTATACAAATTATAAGAATAAAATAGGAAGTGAGATGAAAATTAAAGATAGAGCAGCTTTTATATTTTTTTAAGAGGTATTAAAAAGGTTTATCCTTTCTAGTGCATGTTTTGTTTTTATCTCAGCAGTGATACATAATATGTTCTCGTGTCTCTATCCATTTCTGCATGTGTTTCGTCCTTACTTTCTTCTGTTATTGCGTCCGCACCACATTGGTTATTTTAGACAAGATTTTTGAAAATCTTGACCCTTTTATTACAAAGCTATAAATTACCATTTTATGAAGGAGTTGTTTAGAGAAAAAAAAAAAAACTAAAGATGAGGTGTCAAATGGTAAAAAATCACAATAATAACCTGAGAGACTAAAGACATTTAATTTGTTTTTGTTGGTCCATAAAATATCTCAAAGCTAACAGTCAAGAACTAATCTATGCTCGTGGGATGTGGTTTCCTTTCCACTGAACAAACATAATTTTAACATTGTAGAAATCAATCTTTGGAGCACCAGGTCGACATTCCTTGGATAAACCTTACAACCACTGGGCCAAGAGGCTTACTTAAGACATTTTAAGTCCAAAATTACAAGGGAGGTAGCAAATGATAAACTCATAAGAGTAACTTGAGGGACTAAAGACATATCAGCTTAAATTTTGCTGTTGCACTGCTGCTACCAATAGAGTAAACTTGTGGATGTCTGGGTCTCAAGTCACATCACAGGTTTTAATAAATCTAAAATCTACATAACTGCTGAAGAAACTAGTTTAAATGCAGTTTTATTAGAATGTCGTTTCTCTAGAATTTGGGATTCCACTAGTTTAAAAGCTGTTGAACCATGCATGATCTCTAAGGCTTAATTAAGACCAGTTTGTTTTTGGTAAATATGATGCCTTTGGTTTTAGTCATTATTTAAATTTTATTTGTTTCAGTCTCAATATTTAACAAAAACATTACTCTTTTAGTCCTTCAGCATGGACAAAAATAGTCTTTTTAGTCCCTATACTTAAATTTAAATAGAAACTAATTTTAAAGAAGTCATCTACTCAGGAAGAAAAAAACATGTTTAAGGCTAATATTAATTATAATACTTTGTTTTTTATAATGGCTTTCTCCTTTGAACATGTTTTTTCGGCAGAAAATTTTGTGTCAGACTGGATTTTGTGTCCAATTCCAAGGCATTAAAGAAATGGCTAAGGATAGTTGGGATTGTTATGTTTTTACTTTCTCCATTTCTTGTCATATTCATGCTGGCACGTATCTTTCTGAGGAACGCTGAGCGATTTTATAATCAACCAAGCACCATATCATCTCGAAGATGGTCAAATTTGTCACGATGGGTCTTCAGGGAATTCAATGAGGTACTGTTTTCTACACTTTCACGGAATGAAATTTCGTTTTCTTTAACAGATTATCTTACTTGTTGAACACAAATTATTGAAGAAATCCATGTATCCATTAGTAAACTTTGTTGTATATGACAGATTGGAAATTTTGCTGTATATGTATTAATTATTAATATTTGAAATTGGAGTATAACTCCAAGCTCACCAATAAAGTGTCTTATAGGTGGATCACTTGTTCAAGCATCGGATTAATACCAGTGTATTATACGCTTCTAACTATATCAAACAATTCCCTTCACCTATAGTATCTATCGTTGCAAAATTCATCTCATTTGTATCGGGTGGCTTTGTTGCGATTTTGATCATCGTTGCTTTTCTGGAGGAATCTCTGCTGGAAGCTCAGGTAATAGTTTTTCTATTCTTATGTCAAAGATTGGTTCTACAGTTTGAGATATGTTATAATTTTTTCTGTAAACAAAAATAATGCAGATATTTGGTCGGAACTTGTTGTGGTATATTGCTATTTTTGGAACTATAACTGCTATTAGAAGACGGGTTGTATTTACAGATGATGAACTTCTAGTCACTGACTCCAAAGGAGCAATGTCAATGGTAGTTGACCATACACATTATATGCCCAAGAGATGGCGAGACAAAGAAAATACTCAAATGGTCCGGAATGAGTTTGAAACCTTGTTCCAGGCACTCAGTTGTGGGTTTAATACATTTACATTAAACTACACCACCACCAGTACGTGTACTTCATTGTTTTCATAATATCTTTTTTGGTGACGCAGTATAGTGGGATGATGTTACTTGAGGAGATGGCTTCAATTTTCGTTACTCCATTCTTGCTTTTGTTTGTTGTCCAAGAGGTTATTTTATTGTTGTACTTGGACATAATAATGTCCCCTGTTTTTGATTGCAGAACAATAAAATTATATCTTAATTTTTACACCATGCATGTAACGTATTAAATGTTTTCTTTCATTTCGCAGCGGGTTGATGATATCTTGCAGTTTATTGAAAACTTTACTGTATACGTTGAAGGTGTTGGTGATGTTTGCAGGTTGGCATGGAATGCTATAATTTCATCTACTTATATTAATTTGTCTAGGTCAAGCAAACCATATTAATTATGTTTTATTCTATGATATATCAGCTTTAGTGTCTTTAATTTTCAAGAGAATGGAAACAGTAGTTATGGCTCTCCATTTAATGTGCCTCGGAGCCAGAGAAGTTCCCAGGGGAAGTTGGAGAAATCATTTTTTAGGTACGTTCATGGCAGAGCTCATTATATTTTTAAAAGTTCCATTACAATCTATGGACTTTGCTGTATATCCCGAGACAACTTACAAGTTTTGTTTAACTTTTATTGTCATTGCAGCTTTCAGAGTAGTTACCCTTTTTGGGAACCAAATGCTCAGGGGAAGCAGTTTCTGCAAAATCTGAGAACATTCAGAGACAAAAAAAGTAACAGAACATGTAAACAGACGTGGATATCCCCCAATCAGGCCATGGAGAGGTCATGCCAACATGGGAAGCTATGGAGACACAAACAGGGAAATGTTACATAGTACTCTTGTGACCGGTAATCACTTGGGGCGTTCATTGTTGCTAAGGGAATGCAGCTATCAAAACAATCACCACTATCTTCTAGATTGGTACTACACTTCCCAACGTCCTTATGCAACTCCTAGACATATTTCAACTAATGCTTTTGAAGTAACCAAGCATCCTTCCCCAGTTTGGATGCCCTCCATCTTGGAACAAAATGAACATGATTATGAAGAAGAATACATGAACAAGTTTTGCAATGAACGCGCTGCTTCCCAACTAGGGGCTTCCACTTCAGCTCCAATCTTCAGGGAAAGCCTAATTAAGGATCCATGTTCTATTGACGTGCCTCTCACTACCAGGAGTTGTTGGTGGGCTAGAAGTCAACCCCGAAGTGAACAAGGTCAGACAAGCTTTTTGGAGCCACCAGATTTCAATCACCAAACAACATATAATCACCATGATAAATTTTCTGATAATCAGAAGATGAAGTTCAGGAACAACCCTTGTATCAGGGTGGACATGGTCAGGCAAGCCTTTTGGAGCCACTAGATTTCAATAACCAAACAACAGACAATCACCATGATAAATTTTCTGATAAGGGGTCAGAAGATCATGATCAGGAACACTACTTGGGAGATTATCAGGAGTTATCTAGTATAGCAGAAGCAGATAATTTGGATGCAAGTCAATGTTCATTTTGGTGATGTATATTGCAGTCCTCCAGAAAATCCCACTGTAATTTCAAGCACTGCAAAATGACTTTGCCCTTCATTCTTGTTTTAGCTGGTTCTTTTTTCTGGAAGCAATAGTTGATGTCTAGTCATTATTGTCATCTCCACATTATTTGTGTGGAGAAGGAAACTATTCTTTGCTGAAAATAGACTAGTTGACATAACTCAGATTTCTATGCATATATTTTTTTAACTTTTAATTTCTTATAAACTTTAGGATTTACTTAGTAATTCTGCTCAAGATATAAGTTTTAATGGTACAGTTACAATACTTGATTTTACATTTACCAATCATGTGAATTGCTATAGTACTCTGTACAAACTTGTAATATTACATTTTCTTTATTACTTTAACTAATTTAATTCTTTTCCCACCTAACAATACCAAAAAATTCTTAAATGAACTTTACATTTTATCTCTAATTTGGCATCAAGTATATAAGTGGGATAGAGAAAAATATTTTCTCAATTGTTTTGGATATTTCTATGGGAATTACATAAACTTTTTTTTTTTTTACAGAGGGGATTATTTAAACTTAAGAACATTCTTTTTATGTAGATTAATCATTTGATTAATATAATAAAATATTTTTTGTTAATGATAAACAAATTTATTGATTAAAATATTCTTTTATGTAAAATAAAAATATTTAAAATAAAATTAATATTATTTAGTATTAATTATTATTTTTATAAATGAAGGTTATTAAAGAATTAATAAAATATTATTAAAAAATGATATTATTTAAATTAAGATAAAATTTTATTAAAAAAATATGTAGAATTTAAAAAGTGAAATAAAAATAATAAATAAGTATTTATGTTATTTTGATTGTCTGTATTAAAATTAAACAATAATAATAATCATATAATAAAAACAAATCTTAATTATATGTAACTAAAAATATATTTAGGTCAATTATAACAATAAAATAACAGATAATATAAGATTAAGTATGTAATTTATATGATAAGTATTTTGAATGTAATGGTGAATATAAAAATAAAATGTATTTTATATATTTAAGTATATTGGTTTGTTATAAAATTTAATTATAATATAATTTATATATTTAAAATATATTTATAAGAAAAATAATTATATAAAATAAATATTGATATTATATTTTTATTCAGAATTGTTCTTGGAGTTTAAGTTGTTGAAAAAATCAAAGTCAACAAAAGATGTCAAGGAATGCAAAACTTAAGCATTATTATTTTATAAGTAGATATTATTTCTTTTATATTAGATAATTGTAATTTTTTATTATTATTTTTTATTTATTTTTAATAATATACTCCATAATAATAAATTTAATTTGAATATTTGAAAATTTTAATTTAAATATTCTTTTATTCACTTAACAAATTATATATTTCTAATATTTATATATATATATATATTATATTATATTATATTATATATAAATTTAATATCAAATAATTTAAATTATATATATTTATATTATTTATATTTATATTAATGAATAAATATTTTATGTTCATAAAATTAATTAAGAAAAACTCAATTTTTATTTTTATATATATATATATATATATATATATATATATAATCAACATACATATCAATTCAAAACATTGCAATATATAAATTAGAATTTAAAAAAATATAAGAAATTATAAGATATTATCAATTATGTTTTATAATTGATTATGTGCATTACATAATTGATTATTTTATATGAGATAATCAACGATTAAGAATTTTAAATACATAATTGATTATCTGCAAAGATATAATCAATTATGTATTTAATGATAATCAATTATGACTTATTTGGAATGTAATTTTCATCACATAAATAACATTTTTTATTAGACAATTTCACATATGACACATGAACTTCATTATATTGAAACAACCTATTATTGAAGGAGAAGATAAATGAGTTTAGAAGGGGGATGACAAGGGAATGTTCAATGTTAAATCAGCTTATTCCATTATCCAGAATGAGTTACAAGGAGATTTTGAAAGCTTTTTTATTGAGCTCTGGAAGATTAAAGCTATCCCTAAGGCATTACATTTAGTGTGGAGAGCAACATCAGAAGGTATAGCTTCGAGGGATAAGTTGAGGGATAGGGGAGTGCATGTGGCTATGACTAGTTGCGGGTTATGTGGTGAAGAGGAGGAATCCATCACACATTTATTTTTGGAGTGCAAGATAGCTAATGTGGTATGGAACAAATGTTATAAGTGGTTTGGCATAAGTACTTGCAGAACTAAAACTCTCAAGCAATATTTGTTACAACACTACATTCACTTCCAACACAAGAAGGTTAACATATATTGGAAGATGGTGTGGGTTGGGGTAGTGTGGAGTTTGTGGAAGCATAGGAATGATGCGTTGTTTCGCAATAAGAAGGTACATATAGATGAAATTTTCTTTCTAACTCAACTGAATTCCTGGTTGTGTGTCAAGTTTAAGGTTTCAATGGTTGTTGAATCTTTTGCAGAATGGTGTATGGATTCCTGGTCTTGTTCTTTATGTGTTAGATAATCTACTTGGTAAGTATCTGATAACCATTCAGTAGGAAGAGAGATAATTATCTAATTAACTATTTAGCTTTCTGCACACTTTTACTCAATTATATCTTGTAATTATTTTTTGTACTTCTAGTACTAATTTTTATTAATATATATGTCATTGCCGATTAAAAAAAAAAGGGAAAAACTTTCTTTCAATGTGGTGTCCCCCAAATTTTATCTCTTTTGAGAGAAAAAAATATTAGTTATAATATCACCCTCCTTGATTTATTTACTTTTTTTTCTGACCCTCCTTGATTTATTTACTTTTTTTTTTACTTTTTGGTGATATTTTTTTTTTTTATTACAGAATTAGGTATTTTTTTTTTAATTTTAGATATTTGGGGAAGTTATACTTTGAAATACGACCTGATGAAGAAGAAGAGTTGTACATTGAAAGTATAACTTTGATTTTTTTTTATTGAATTTGTGGTACATAGGATGATTTTATTTTTTTAAAATTAAGTTCATACTTTAAAGTACGATTTGTATTATATGTGTTAGTTTTTTTTATTTTAAATATATTTTATTTTTATATTTTGAAATTTTTTTAAAATGAGAATCTTTTGGAGAAGTATTCTTATGAACGAATCTTAATATAACTTGATTATTTTTTTAATCCTATATAGTTATACTGCATCAACTTTATCATTGGAAACATGTACTAGCATATTTTGTAATATCTAATTTGGGAGTAAAATGTTAAATTGCAATGTTGTTTTTCGTTAATTATTTATTATAATATGCAATTCATTACAAAATGAAAATGAAACTTAATTTTTAATAATAGAAAATATAGAAAGAAAAAGCAGGCAAAGCACAATTTATGTTATATTTTTTTTATCCTCGACTCATGCCATTAAACATGGATTTTCTTTTTTTAGTTCCATTTTTTTAAATTTTATTTTTTATGATTTAAGTAAATTTGACAACAAATTGACAAAGTGTATCAACTTCATTCTAAAAGGAGCACAATCTTAACCTATATGAGCAGGGTTACAAGATTGTATATATGTTTTGAGTTGGACATTAATATTTAGAAGAAATCATTAGTTTGCTTAAATAAAATGAAGATTTTGCACCCATGTATCATGTCCACAAATATAATCGAGATTATCACGAATTTGATGTGAAAAATGTATCAAATGTGCATCTTGATGGGTGCCCAAACCATTATTTAATCAAATTAAATGGTTGGTGTAACACCCTTAATTTTTGAATATATATTTTATGTTGTGTGTGATATTTGGAATTAATAGAAATTATTTTTATTATAATTATTATTATTTTTTTAAAAGAAAAATAAATATTAATATAATTATTTAAAAAAAAAGAAAAAAAAAAATTAAACCGCCACAACATTTTTATATATATAAACAATATAATCACACCGCCATTCGATTTCTTCTTCTTCACATTTCTTTTTCCTCTCCACGAAGCAATCGCATAGTGGCTTTCTTCTTCTTCTCCATCTTCTCTCTTTGCCTTCAAACTTTCTTCTTCAAATTCTAGCTCCATTTTCGCATTTCTTCTCAAATTGAGGTAATCTAACTTAAATCCAAGCTTCTAATTCCATTTCTACCGATTAAAATCTTAGATTAACCGTAACATTTCTTGGATTTTTGAAGGTTTGGATTAAAAATCAAAGTTACTCTATTTTTCAGGATTTTTGAAGAAATTCAAGGTAAGGGGAGTTTATTTCATGTTATAATCTGTAATGTATGATGTTCTGTGGTTTGGTGATTGTCTGGATGTGTTTGATTTTGAAAATAGGTGAAAAATCACAAACCCGAGACGTTTTTCGCGTCTCTGAAAGAATCCGCTCAACGGATTGGAATCCGCTGAGTACACTGAAGAACACTGACACTGGAGCAAATCCGCTCAGCGTAGAAAAATCCGCTCAACACAACGAAATCCGCTCAGCGCAGAATTCGCTCAGCGAACCCTTAAAAAAAAAAAATCTGCTCAGCGCATTTTGGAGCGCATCTACGCTCAGCGCATCTGAAAAAAAAAAGAATTTACTATTTGCACCCCCCTTATTTTCTGTTTTTACTATTCGCACCCCCCTATTTTTACTATTTGCACTCTTGTTTGATATTATGCTGTATATTGTTATTTGCACCCCAATATGACTGTCTTTTGTGATTGAGTGATATTTGGATCTGATAAGTTGGAAATTTATCGCTTGGAAAATATAAAAATTGTGAGATTTGGACAGTAAGATCCTTTCAAGTTGAATTCCGTGTGGATTAGTCAC
This sequence comes from Macrotyloma uniflorum, assembly GCA_016859785.1. NCBI lineage: Eukaryota > Viridiplantae > Streptophyta > Magnoliopsida > Fabales > Fabaceae > Macrotyloma > Macrotyloma uniflorum. The sequence continues at coordinate 667,519 of BDMB01000077.1, read as the reverse complement.
AGAGATACACTGGGGTGTAGTTCAGGAAGGTTTATAACCTGGGGGAAATGAAGGGTGGTGAAGTGGCCTAGCCATCTAGGTGCACGATGTGCTTGGGGACTGTCACAAGCCTCACACTTCTTTCCCGACTGAATTGCTGATTATGCTTTTTGTCAAAGGGGCTTGTGCGCACACGTTGTATCCGTGTAACGTAGTGCTAACCGGCAGCTATCCACGCCGGCGTAAGGCCAACACCATCTGGGTGGTGAGGTTGGCAACGTTTAGGGGCCCAAGATAAGAATGGAAATTGAGAATCATGATGGAAGTGATAGATGAATAGTATAATTACCTAGGATTATATCATATTGATGTTAGCCTTTATTTGCATGTTCAGTGACTGTTGACTGATTGATTGAGTGATTGATTGACTGAGATTCTATGTTAATGAAATTGGTTGAAATTACTCTGTCTGCTTATATTCCATTATTCTCTTGTTTCACTGTATACATTGAGATTATGCATAGGAGTAGATTCACCCTTATATCTAACATTTCAGGACAGAATAATGACTACCCAACCTCAACCCCGCCGAGTTAGGTTAGCAGATATACAGTATAACTTTAGATATAATGAATTTTTCAGAGAATATCAGCAGCTAGGACTATATAAATATGAATTAACACCTGGGATGGATGGACCCGATTCAGTAATCACTGTGGATGCCCGTGTGTCGTATAGTGTGCCCTTTCGTATAGAAGGTAATAGGAGGATTACCCATATGTTTAATTATGATATATATAGAGGAACCGAGCGACCTCCTAGACCCCTGCGGTACCAGTTCCAGTTCCTCGATCATGATGCCACCGGACTGCCGACAAGGGTGACTGGAGGGAGAGACACATCAGTGGAGGTCACAGCTGACGAAGGAGATATCTCATTATCTGACCTTTCATCTAACGAAATGGAGGCTTTTGAAGCTTTATATGATGCTGAGAATGAAGACTTCTCCCCGTAGTCTGTGATAGATGCTTGTAGCTAATAGGAACCTGCTTGATGGCTAGATATGTGACACTTTTTGGTTTAAATATTTTACCCATCATTTTTGAATTGTAAATATTATCTTACAGTTCCTGGAACATATACCTATATCATATATATAAATGCATATATCCTTGTAAATTATCATTCTCTTTATTTCTCTTCTTTTATATTTGTGCAAGTATAAAATGTTTACCACGTTATGATCTCAATTTCGAAAAAAAAAAAAATTTACGAAAATTCCACATATTCAAATAAAAATGTTTTCTAAATTATGAGTGTCACAGTTGGTAGTGTGATTGTAAAGAGTTTTAAACTCTACGACTACCTTGTCAACATATCATGATTGTTTGTTTCTTTAGTCATCTTAATGTTGGTTGGACAATTTATTGATCCAGTATATAAATTGAAAGTCATCCAGTTAGAAATGAAGATTATCAGACTTCTTATATGGGCCAAATTTTATTCTTGACCCAAGTACAAAATGTCAACATTCAAGAAAATCAACTAAAAATCAGATTCACAATGAAATGGATCAATCGAATCAAATAAAAAAATGTTCATTTTATAGAAATGATACTCACAACTGAAAAAATTATTCCAATAGAGAATGGAGTATTTATACTAATTTTAATTAATTTGTATATCTTTATTTTCAATTTCAATAAGTTTATTTTATTTTCATTATTTGAATTTGAATTTAAATGTATTTATTATGTATTCATAAAAAAAAAACACACGCTTATCATTACAATAGTCTTCGAACATGACTTAAAAAATACAAGACATTTGACAGTTCTTATAAGTTTCTTGGATGAGATTCTACATTAGATAGTCCAAAAATAGTACCTTTTATCCGTAGAGAATAATGAGATATATGTAGAGTATTTCAATTAAAATTTAAGGACAGAACAGGAAACTTTATCTGTAAGATACCCATATTACTATATTATACTATTTAGTCCGCAATTATCTTAATATTTAAGTGTTAAATCTATTACATTTACAAGATGATGTTTCAAAAGGGTCAAAATAAAATTTTTCAAAAGTCAGAATATATAATATTAATATCCTACTACAACATCCTAAGACTACTGTCTCCCCGCAGAGGAGTCCTCTCTTGACTTGACACCTGCTCCCGTACAACAAACACGATCATAGTAGTCAAATAAAGACAACAAAACAAGCAGAGTAAGCTAGATATATAAAAAGCATGCATAATTAAAATAAATTACACAGGTTAATTACTAAAATCACATTCAAGTGTAATGGCCTACTAAAGCCTTTACACATATAATCACATTCATACATCACAATCAAGACCGACTCCTTCCGAAAGATTGTATGGATCTCGGACATCTAAGGCTAGCACCTGATATATCGAAACAGAGACCAATGGTCTTATAACGACCGGCTAACTGAGTCTTTTTCACCTCAGCACCTTCCTCTCACTACTTACAACATCAGGGTAACCCCATCTAGCTTCCTCTTCTAAGTAACTGATGGGACCTCCATCGATCTCTCACCATATGTGGCCTTAGTCTACATGATCAGGACTCACATTGAGGTCTGGATACCTTATATTATGTCCCTAGATCTATACACACTAATCTATCACATGTCACATTCTATTCACCATCATCACCATAAATATATTTTTCTCTAACATACATGGTCATATGCCCATTATCATTTTTATTTATCAAAATTACAATTCATGCATCAAATACACTTTTCTAAGAATATCACACACACACACACACACACACTATATATATATATATATATATATATATATCAAATTTCATCAGTTCAAATCAAATAAGGCAAAACACACAGGGGAAATTCGCACCGCGCGTTCAGCCCTGTGTTTTCCGCTCAACGAATTTTAACCCGAGAGTCTCTGTAACAAATCCACTCAGCGTAGGAACCCTATGTTTAGCGGATTTTTGCAGGCAGGTCGCGCAAAGCTGTAAAAATACAAATCCAACATGCAACAAGCATTTCAAGCATCCAAAACACAATAGAACAACACAAATATCACAGATTTGGAACAGAAACACAAATTTCCTAAAAGAAGAAAAGGTCGGAGTTCTAGCTTCCCTTACCTCAAATTCCTCAGTCCAAATAGCAATTTCCCCTATGAATCAACGCCAGAAGCTCCAATTAGTCTTATAAGCGCCTAAAAATCACATATCTAACCCATAAACACAAAATCTCCTTCTCAAGCCTTAGGAGAAAAATTAGAAAACTTACCCAAATTGAAAATCTGATTGGTCCAAGTAAATCTATTCTCCGCAAGCTTCACAGTGGTATACTCAGATCTTGAAAATGATGGAAGGTGAGAAAGATTGGTTAGAGAGAAAGTAGAGAGAATTTAGAGAAAAAAGTTTCTAAAGAAATGATAAACTTATATAATGAAAGTTGAAATGTTAAGTTTTTATATTTATAGTTCTTTTTAAAACTTTACCAATCACTTTCATCCTTCACTACTTAACCTATTATTTTACTAGAACTATAACATACGAGGTCCTTACATTATCTATTTTTTCTTTCTCTATTTTCTATTATTAAAAATTAAAATAGTAAATTACATATTATAATAAAAAGTTAACGAAGAAGGATGTTGTAATTTAACATTTTACTCCCAAATTAGATATTATAAAATACGTCTGTACAATATTCTATGGATTAAAAAATAATCAAATTATATTAAATTAAATGAAAATCTTCTTGATCTTTATCAGAAATATTCAAAATTAAACTTATCCAAACAAATAATTAAAAAAATTAAAAATTAATTAAAACAAATTTTATTTTAATTTTTTTAAATATTTTTTTTAAATTACTAGTTTTATTTAAATTTTAAAATTTAAATAAAAAATTAAACAAAATCAAATAACTTATATTTAAAATGTAACATTATATTTTTAAAATTAAATAATATTATAAATATATATATATATATATATTATATATATATATATATATTTTAAATGAAATCATGTTTTGATTTCTTTTTCATCAAATTATCTTTTAAGGTAGGACTTCCCTAACTACGTAAAATTGAAAAAAAGAAATTTACATAGATATGTAATAAAGAAAAAAAAAATACTAAATGAACACACCCTCCTTTCTTTTCATATCAACTCAAATAATCAGAAACAAACCCCTTTCAAATTCCTTCACTTCCTTCCTCTTAGATAATAAATAAATTGATCCAAACAAATATAATTAATTAATGAATGTCAATAAAAACTAAGTTTAAACATATTTTTTTGTTAAAATTAGTCTTATTTTTTATATTTTAAAATTTATTAATTAGTCTCCAAAATTAAAAAAATATAAATTTATTTTTTTATTAATTTAATGGATATAAAAAATTATTATTAAATATTAAATTTAAATATAAAAATTATTAAAAATATATTTTATATTAATTTAATCTTTTTAAATTTTATGACGATAATAGATTAATAATTTATATATAAAGAAGAATTAAAATTATATATTTCCAATATTAAAAGATTGAATTTCTAATTTAAAAAATAAGGATAAAATTAAATTAAAAGAAATACTGAAACTAAAAGTATTTTTATTTTCAAGAAGTAAAAGTAAAAGTTTATTAATAATTTTATTTTTATTACAGGTGAGGAGAATTCCCTAAAGTACAACTAAGTTGGAAATTAATTTTTTTTTTAGAAAAACACAATGTAATAACATTTGAGCAAAACGACGGCGTTTGCAATGTTTTGTCTTGTCTCCTTTTAGTTCTCCCTTTTTCTGTGTTCCCAATGGAGGGTTTTACAAAGGGTTAACCCAAAGTTGAATAACGAAACCTCCACAATTCACCAAAATGAGAAAACTTTGGCATTCGCTGTCTCTCCTCGCTCGTAGGAGATCAACTTCTTCCTTCTCCAAATCGTACGCTTTCGATGCACCATTCAACCGCTGCTCTAAAACAAACGGGTTACTCATCCGACCCAACAAGTTCCTGACTACCCCATTTCGAAACATGGACACCCTCGTCCAGAAAACATCTCCAATCTCATCTAGGCAGCGCAAAATCATGGAAAAATCGCAGCTTGAGGAGGCTTTTGAGTCCGCAGAAACCACAGAGGAAATGCTCAAGGCGTTCAGTAACATGGAAGAGGTTTTCGACGAGAGAGAGCTTGGTTTGGCTTCTTTGAAAATTGGCCTTAAACTTGATCACGAAGGTGAGGACCCTGAGAAAGCTCTTTCCTTTGCTAACAGATCTTTGAAAGCTTTGGATAAAGATAATACCAACCCTTCTTTGCCTGTTGCCATGTGTTTGCAGTTGTTGGGGTCTATTAATTTTAGCTTGAAAAGGTTCAGTGATAGTTTAGGGTACCTTAATAGGGCCAATAGGGTGTTGGGCAGGTTGCAGGATGAAGGTGTTGATGATGTTAGGCCTGTGCTGCATGCCGTGCAGCTCGAATTGGCCAACGTTAAGAATGCCATGGGGAGGAGGGAGGAGGCTCTTGAGAATCTTAGGAAGTGTTTGGAGATTAAGGAGATGACTTTTGAGAAGGATAGTGGGGAGTTGGGTAAGGCGAACCGTGACTTGGCTGAGGCTTATGTTGCGGTTTTGAACTTCAAGGAGGCACTTCCGTATTGTTTGAAGGCGTTGGAGATTCATATGAAGCGGTTGGGGCAGAACTCAGTAGAGGTTGCCCATGATAGGAAGCTTCTTGGGATTGTGTATAGCGGGTTGGAGGAGCACAAGAAGGCGCTGGAGCAGAATCTTTTGGCGCAGAGGATTTTGAAGAATTGGAATCTTAACGCAGATTTGTTGCGCGCTGAGATTGATGCTGCAAATATGATGATTGCTCTGGGGAGGTATGATGAGGCCGTTGGTACTTTGAAGGGTGTTGTGAATCAGACGGAGAAGGATAGTGAGACTCGAGCACTTGTGCTTGTGTCAATGGCCAAAGCATTGTGTAATCAAGAGAAATTTGCAGAATGCAAGAGGTGTTTGGAGGTTTCCCTTGGGATTCTTGACAAAAGAGAACAGATTTCGCCTGTGGAAGTAGCTGAGGCATACTCAGAGATATCAATGCAGTATGAAACCATGAATGAGTTTGAAACAGCGATTTTGTTGTTGAAGAGAACACTAGCTTTGCTTGAGAAGCAGCCACAAGAGCAGCACTCGGAGGGAAGTGTTTCTGCGAGAATAGGTTGGTTACTGTTGTTGACAGGTAAGGTGCAGCAGGCTATTCCTTATTTAGAAAGTGCTGCTGAAAGATTGAAAGATAGCTTTGGTCCCAAGCATTTTGGAGTGGGTTATATCTACAACAACTTGGGGGCAGCATATTTAGAGTTAGATAGACCCCAGTCAGCAGCACAGATGTTTGCAGTAGCAAAGGATATCATGGATGTATCTCTTGGTCCACATCATGCAGATACAATTGAAGCATGCCAGAACCTTTCAAAGGCTTATGGCGAGATGGGAAGGTATGAATGGTTTTATTAGTTTGACTCCATACGTTGATATTGTTTCTCTTTATTTGTTGATTATGAGCACAATTTGTTTTGTATGCACTTGTTATGGTATATGATCTACTACATTCTGTGTAACATTTCTGGTCTATCTAAGCTCTAAACACTATACTTTTATACACATATCCATTACTGTGCTATCCAGATTCCGTTGGAACTACTGTTTTGGACTTGTGAAATTCCTGGATGGCTGAAATTCTCATGCATTCTCCTTTAATAAGTCTTCTTGTGTATTGTCATGATGTTTATTGACAGCTTCCTGATAAAACTTATGCAACACCTCAGTCCTTTACTGTGTGTCTCCCACTCTCCCAGAGCTTATTTTTCATCAACCTAAATTTTGTACTTCATTGCGCCCTAAAAATGAATTAATTTTTAAACACTATCCTGTCATTTGTACTTAAGCATAGGATATCTGATTTGGGGCTTTATAGAGTTCTATTCTCCAAATATTAGATAGAATGTAATTGAGTTGAAAGATGATATCTTTGAGGTTGGAGATTGAATGCGAGGGATTGTCCTTAGGAAATGCTGCAAATGTAGACACCATACAAGTGCTTGGTCAGTTTAAGCTCCATTGCCAATGTTATTTTTTATTTACAGTCTACAGAATTTTATTTTTGAAGTTGTTATATTATGATCCTATCGTGGGAATGTCTGTTAGAATTTTATCTATGTGGTGCAATTGTTGTTCCTTACTTCTGCAAGTGAAACAAAATGTCATGGTAATGAAGATTGACAAGTTAATTTATTTTGGTAAGCTACCTTTTATGTATAAAATTTCTTGGGCAATTCAGTTGGATTTTGCTATTTATTAAATATAAACCCAACTACTTCCTCTCTCAATATATTTTACGCATTTCTTATTATAGGGAAGTGATGTTGTATATATAGAATTACAATAATTTTAGGAATTGGGAGGAATGTGTTTATATTTGAACCTTAGTTTTTCTCAGTTCACAGCTTTACTAGTAGTGGTATTAAATGACAGTACTCTCCTATTAGGTGAATTGAATGCACAACCATGTTCCTGTCACTAATTTTCTCTGTTGCCCCTTTGGGGGTATCTGATACATCATACATATCTGACCAAAGAGATAAGTTTATGCTTTTCTAAAGAGTTGAATCTTGGAATTGCAGTTATGTCCTTGCAATTGAATTTCAACAGCAAGTGATTGATGCTTGGGAAAGTCATGGAGCAAGTGCAGAAGATGAACTTACAGAAGCCCAGCGGCTTCTTGAACAATTGAAGAAAAAGGCCCATGGTGCCTCTGCAAATGAGCTTCCTATGAAGGCTTTGCCGTTACGGCAAACACCTGCAGCATCTAGGGACTCCAAGCTGGAATCATTACATAAATCCTCAGCAGTTTAGAAGACTTCCATTGTCACACTGCCATTAATTATTGTAATGAACTTCTATGACATTGGTAACTGTTTACAAGTTTGAGGCTTCCTTACATATTTGTGGGGATTCCTGAAATTAAGTAGTTCTTATACTCCAATCATATATTTTGTATTTGCCATTATACCATTCAGATTTGATTTTTCTTTTAAATTCTAAATCGGTACTCAGTTGTTTCGGAAATTCATGTTCAAATAAAATTGTTGATGAGTTATATTGGTTTTAGTGTGGAGTAAAATTAAATTTGAATTGATCTTATTTAATTGGATTGATTTGATTTGATTTGGATTCTCAAAGAGGATACAAAGCAAGAAATGATGCTTAATGCTTATTTATTTCAATTATATTGTTATTTTTATGCTTAATGCTTGTATTGGTTTGATCACCTTATACTTGATTAATTGAGATTTGACTAACTTTGAAAAATGCTTTTAAACTTAGATTATTATGAAACACACCTAATTAAAGTTATTATCAATGATAAATTGTTTTTAATTAGACATTGGGGTGCTGGAAACTGGAAAGCCTCAAACGAAGAGAGTGAATTTTGTAACACCTTACTTTTTTTTTTAATATAAAATTTATGTATATAGAAACAAAAATTACTATGTTATTTAGGGATTAATATAAAATAGTATTAGTGATAACTTTTTGCATACCAAGAACGTCTCAATAAAATGGTGTTATAAAAACGTCTCAATAAAATGGTGTTATAAAAAAGGAAAAATATATCCTTATAAGAAATGGAAAAAAGCATGTTTAATGATAACTCCACGTCAAAATCCTTATGGACTAAAATAGTAAATAAAATTTGTTATATAAGATCTATTTATTAGAATATTCCATATGAGTTGTGCAAGAATAAAATAAAAAGTATAACATTTTTTATTTTCATCTTTTAGATGTCAATATTTTAATGTAAACACAAAAGAAAATCTTCGGAAGTTTAGCTCTTACAATAATGAAGGAATCCTACTTGGATATTATGAAATCTCTATGACATATAAAGTCTATAACTATAAAACATCTAAAGGAGAGAAAACCATTTATAAAATTCAATGACTAGAAGCGTGATAAGGAATTATTAATGTTATATGATGCCTTTTCATATCTCTAAATAGATGAAAAGACTAAAGAATCTATCACAACATTAGAAGATCCATCAAACATGTCTAACTAATAATAAGATAATCTAATGGGAAGGCATGAACCAGTTCACAAAAATATATGTTAGTAAAGAATCATCTAGCAAAAGCTATCATAGTTGATCTAATAGAACATGTCAAGACAAGATCATATTTCAACATGGACTATCTACTTCTGTCTCAAACATAGAGCCTATGACAAACAATGACGCGCTAGATGATGAACACTAATTAAAACTCATGAAAGAAGAATTGGACCAATTTCAAAAGAATAATGTATGCAAATTTGTAAACCTAGACAAGGACAAGAATGTTGTTGGAAACTAATGGTTTTTAGAATCAAGCTACATGAACAAGGTGATGTAGTGAAAAGTTAGGCTAAACTATTGGTCAAAGGTTACACACAATAAGAACATATATATTAGTCGTAAGACTAGAGTAAATACACATTTATTTAATTTTTTGAATTCAATAAAAATCATGTTATATCAAATGGACATAAACAGTGCATCTCTCAATGGTGACATTAAGGAAGAAGTCTATGTAAAACAACTTTTGGGTTTAAAAGTACCATAATTTCCCTCCCCCACCTCTTTGGGAGTGAGAAGTATATCTTTTTTTACTAAGGATGAAAGGAAATTACATGTTACCTCTAGGTATCTTGCAAGTTGTTCATCCTAGAGTGTTAGGCTCTACTAGATGTGGTTGAGGAACTATTGACTAATATTCTTGAGGTCGCTCCTATGCCACCTCTTAATCAAGAAGAAAATGGAAGTTGTTACTCTAATAGTTGAAGAAGAAGTTGAGATACAACAAACACTTGAAGTGAACTTGTTGGAAGCTAAGTCCTTCACTTCCCTCAACCGCTATCAAGAAAGGAAAGTCTCATTCTTTAAAAAAAGTTGTAGCTAGTCTCTCTACTTAATCCATAAGCTATTATCCTTAAAACATTCTTCACCACTGGCTATAGACAAATGATGCGACAAAATGTAGTCCACTACCAAAATATTTCCTACCAATCATCTCTTCATATGAGGGAAGGATTCACGTTATTTAAGTATGCACATCATATAGCCCCTCTAATGCCTCTAATGGACTTAAATCTCTACAAGGAAATTCTATAAGAGTTTAGGATGTTACGATGCCTACCTTTGCACGTCCAAGCCTGAAAAATTAGTTCTAAGATTATAACTCAGTTATTTGTGGGAAAAGCTTCAAGAGAACCATAACAAGATGATGTCAAAATCTTTTGACAACAATATGTGTATCAAGACATGGTTACTACATCATCTTTTGACTCTAACTTTCATAGAGGATTGACATAAATGCTTACACTCCACCAATCTCATTTTTTTATTCATCCTACTCTCATCTCTCATCTCAATGAATCTTATGCTATCTTCCTAAGGGAACATAATGATCTTTCTCTACGCATGTCGAAGATCATCCATTTGAGTGTACCCCTATGCTCTATAATCAAAATCCATGGAAAATCATGGCCCTCCATATGAGGTAAGATGTAGGATTGTGTCAACAATTTAATAAGATAGATCCTTGAGGACTAAGCTGCAACTCAAGCTGAAACTAAGGTTAAAGAAGAGGTTGAGGCCAAGGTCAAATCTTATGCCTTTGTTAAAGCTCAAGTAGAAGCTACTACTAAAGTTAACATAAAGAGTGTCGTATAAGCCATTAAACCTTATACATAGATATAGTTCACATCAAAAGTAGGGTGTTACAAAACCAACCACACTTAAACAAACATATGCTAAAACATTACAAAAAACTTAACCAACACATGCTAAACCACTCAAAATGAAAGACATTACCTAGTTCTCATAGTAATTCATCTGCATATTAGTGAGTTAATTTTGATACTCTTCAATTTGGTCATTAATATTGGTAAATCTTGTTAAAAAAAAATTCATGGAAAGACCTTTATGAGACTGCAATGTCATCCATCTTACCTAAAATCATTTTCTCACATATTAAGAATGATGTTCCTTCATCCATGTGAGGAACAAACTCAACAATATGTTTCAGTTGAAGTTTTCTCTTCTTATGGTTTAGCAACATCCTTCTCATTTTGTACATGTGGTTCACCATCCTTAATGAACCATTGTCCTTCAACCTTGTCAAAATCCATTTTTGTAGAGTTACATTATTTAGCTAATTGATTTTCCTTATGATTTCAATTTAGTCCCTCTAAATGTCAACATTGAAATGTTCTAAGATTTTAGATAAAAATACAACATGATGTGAAAATTTGTAGTTAGCAAGTCTCTTAGACATAAACATATGATCCTATACAAAAAAGTCCTAATTAATCTTAATCATATTTTTCAACCTATAGAGTAGTACAAGATAACCTTCATTAAGTAAGACATGGTTACTCCCCCTAGGTCTTAATTGCCATGCTATAATGAAAGCCAAAATTTTGTCCTACATCTTCACTCCTACACTAAACACTAAAGTCTTTTACCTTCCATTAAGATACTCAAGCAATTATTATAAGTTTAAACCTTGTCAATCTTTTCATCTTCCATAATGTTTCCTTTAACACCTTAATTTCATCATAAGCCAATCTAGCTAAAGTGCCCCATAAGGTTCGATCAATCGAAAAGTTGACACCTTTAACTTTGAACTTTAAAATGTGACCATTAGCCTTTATATTTGCATACATTTTTTTAACAAAGTTTGGGTACACCTTATTAGAAAGTTCAAGGAATATTTAAAGCCTTTAGTGCATTAGCATTTCTTGGATAACATAAAATCTTCAATTACAAGCCAATTGAAGTAGAGAACTTTGAGAATGTTGATTAATTTTCTAGTTACATAAGTAAGATAATTATCAATCCTTTCTTCATCAACATTAAAACTCTTTGATTGGTGGAAAGATTTGATGTTTTCCCTTCAAAACAAATAATCTTCATTTTTTTTCTTGATGGATTAGGTGAAAAGGCCATAAGTTTTTCTTAAAAATTGTAGAAGAATGAGACAAATGGACACACACACAAACACTTAAGGTAATAAAAGAAGAGAAAAAAAACTGAACAAAGAAAAATAATGGAATGGACTTGCAAGATAAGTGAATAGTCAATACATTTATAAAGAAAAAAATGATACATAATTTTAATTTATTTGAATTTGATTTATAGGGAATCTTTGAAAAAGAAAAGCAACAAAATTTATATATATTCCCAATAAAGGTGCAAGTTTCGTAACCTAATTTGATGAAATATGATTTTTAATCAATTAAAATTGGATGGGTGCATATAATTTTATTTTGTAGAACTTTTAATGTTATTAAAGATTAAAGGTTATGGTTCCCAATAAGAGAAGTAGTAATGTTTGAAATTAAAAATGAACTTTAATCCATCAATTATTTTATAAAATTCATCCAAAACATGATATAAGATAATTTTAATCAATTAAACTGTAAATGAATAAATTCAAATAGAGTGAAATTTCAAAAGACTAAAAATTACACAAATTTTAATAGATTAAAATCTACATCAATTGATTAAAATTGAGTGAATTTTTGAAACTTAGATATTGTGGTGCATTTGAATTGATTAACTAAGACTTAATCAATTAAAGGAAAATAAATCTTGATTAAGTAGTTTTAATGGATTAAAAAACAAGAAAATAAATACTACATATGAACATCAACTTAAATCATATTGTTTATAAAATCAAATGCATTTTAATTATCAATGAAAGAACAATTATCACTTAAAAAGACAAATATTTACAAAATAAAGTAATCAAATTATCATTTTGAAAAATTAATCATTTATATTAGAGTCTTTAAACATAAAAAATTAAGTAAGATTAGAAACGTTCAAAATGAAAATCCTTAACTAATAAAACCTGTTTCTTGGTAAAGGTTTGGTGAAATTATCAATCAATTGATTATTTGTATAAACAAATTCAATTCATAATTACTTTTTTGAACATGGCCCCTCTAATATTTACATGTTTAGTTATAGAATGTTGGATCAAAATTTTAGTAAGATTTATGGCACTAATGTTACCACATATCAAAGGAACTTTGTCCAATCTCAATCCATAGTTTATAAGTTGTTATTTAAGTCACAAGATCTAAGAAATGACAAGTTCCACTAACACTTTTCCTATTTACTTTACATCCTTTGAAATTAGAATCAGAGCAGCCAACGAGAGACTCAATAGAGCTCCACATGGACACCATAAACAAAAATTAATTATTCCTTCATGATACTTATGGACTCAAATGACTTACCTATTTCATCCCCCACCAAAATAGCAATTAGTAGACATTGGTTTAGCTGACTCTTTAGAACTTTTCATCTAAAATATTTTAAGGAATTTATGACAATATTTATATTGGCTAAGAACAATTCCATACCTCATTTGCTTAACTCAAAGTTCGAGGAATAAGGAAAATTTCCCCATCATAAACATCTCAAATTTTCCTTACATAATTACACCAAATTTGTCACATATATGTTCATTAGTTGCACCAAAGATCGTGTCATCTACATAAATTTGCAATTATATTATGTCTTCCATAGTTTTCTTTATAAAGAGGATCTTATCAACCTGTCTGTCTTATAAATTTAAAATGGTAAAAATTTTCTTAACCTTTCATATCATTGTTTAAGATCTTGTTTCAAGTTATAAAGATGTTTCTTAAGCTTATAGACATGTGTATAATAATTTCACTTAAATTCATAGTTTTAGAAGGTCCAAAAAGGATCCATATATAAAAACTCCAAAGGTCTTGAAATATAAAAATTATTTTTCTATTTAAAAGAGATCATGATTTGTCTTCCTTTTTGCCAACCCACAAAAATTTTATCCTTCTTAACTTGAGTTTTGGCTTCCAATGTTATGAACTTACTTAAGTGGTGCAAATGAAAGTATGTCACTCTCCTATGTCATAACTATGAGTCTTTAATTATTAGTCATGTGAAATTCGTGGATGATGCATGCTCTATCAATTAGATTGATTTACTAGTTAGACTATATAAAATAAGCAATGATTTATTTTAAAAATAATTTTTAGTTCTTTATCACAAAGTTTGACTTCTTCTACTCTTGGATGAGTCATTAGAAGAGAAGATATAATTTTTATCCCAAATTGTGTATGTTTTCTTCGGTCTACTTTGCTTCTCACTCTTCTTTTCAACATTCTTGTACTTTTAGTTTAGGAATTTAGACATTAAATCCTTTTATGATCTTCCTTTATCTTTGTCCTTGCTTTTGTTCTTTAGAAATCTACCAAACTTCTTTACCAACAAGGATTTTATTTTAAATCACTCTCTTCTATTTTCTCATTTTGACTTGACTTTTCTTGTTGAGTTATAGTTTTTAAAGACAAGTTTTTTTTTCCTTTTTATCACTAATTGTTTGTTCAGCTAATCTATTTATCTCCTTTCATGCTCTTTAAGCTTTCTAAACAAGGAGGTAATGTTCATCGTTTGTTGTCACTTTAGGTTGTCAAAACTTATTAGAACAATTAAGAACTTTTACATTTAATTTCTTTTTTCAAATATTTTACCAAGAAGAAAGAGATGGTTAATATGTGTGAATGTTTTTTGAACATATTGGATGGATGCATCATGAACATATCATATTCTTAAACAAAAGTTTGTTTTCTTGCTTTTTTATATCACGTTGTGCCTTATGTTGAGAAAAAAAAAAACATCAAGATTCAATGTTAATATTATAATATTCTTAATTTTTGAATTATATTAAGCTTTTTTATTTTCAATATTAGGCCACTCTGTCCATGCTTTTTCTTTTTCACCAACACCTTAAACCTTAATCATAGGAATATTAGGACCATTAACAATAGCATCCAAAATGCCTCTATCTATTGATTTAATGAAATTTATCATTTTAACTTTTCAAAAATATAATTCAATCTACTAAATATGGGTGATTTATTGATAGAAACACTCTTAATAAAAGATAACTTTCCCTTAATGCTTTTAAAAGAATTTCAAAATTCTTGACTAACTTTCAACAACTTATCTTTTAATATCAATTGTTATGGTTAAGTTCAAGAGGGAAGGGGTGAATTAAACTTTGAATTTTTTTTAAAAGAGTGAACAATTTTCTTTGAATCTAGATAGCATAAAAGAAAGAACTAATTTCATCTCTAAGATAGACTAATATTAATGATCTTTAATATTTACAAACACATATGCTTCAGTTAAGGTCTAACTTGAAAGAAGGTAAGAAGAAAAACACAATTTTATACTAGTACACTATTAAAAAAGAGTTACATTTAATTGCTTAATCGTTTTGATAAAAATAATTACATTAATATGAAAATTTTACATAAATACCTAAAAAAAATTACAAAAGCAACAATAATATAATCTTGACCCTTACAAAATTACCTACTATATAGTCAAGAAAAGAAAATGGAACAAGATCACTTGAAAATTTTGTAACTCAAAGATAGGAAAGAAAGATAAGGTGATTCATTATGTGAAACTCTCAATCTTTTTTAATCTTGACACATTGTGTAGTAGGACAAAATAAGAAAATGTTTCTAATTCTTGTTAAGTTATCTCAAGGTTTTGAAAAAAATACATAACTTTTTGAATTGAATTAATGAAGATAGATTTGAAAATATAATAGATTAAAAGATACTTTATTCCATTAAAATAGGACGTAATAATTTTAAATTACTTTTTAATTTGTAACATCTGTTTTTAATTTATTAAAATGAGTAAAATTAAGACTTCATGTAAATTTAATCAATTAAACCATAATTTAATTGATTAAAATAATTTTTTTAATATTGGATGAATTTAAATAAAATAAATCAATTAAAATATTGTTTTAATTGATTCAAGTACTTTTCTTTAAAAATTCAACAATATAAAGAAATTTTTACCATATAAAAAAATATTTTTTTAATCTATTAAAATATTTCAAACTGATTCTAGCCTTACTCGCAACAATTCAAAACAATAAACTCACAACAATTCAAAACAATAAACTCACAACAATTCAAAACAATAAACTCATTTAATATAAGAAAGATCAAAGATTAAGAACATACTTATAATATATTTAATTAACTTAATATAATTTAAAGATAAATAAAATCAAACACCTAAATCATGAACTAGTAGTTGAAATAATCAAATTTATAAGTTTTATACTCCAAGTATAATTTTGCTTCAAGTTTCTAGTGCAACAAACCAAACTAATCTTATGCTAAGTCGTTAGATAGTAAAATATATTTGAAATTTTTTTTTTTAATTCTTTTGCTCTAAAATATTATTTATTTTTGTTTTTCAAATTATATTTCATAACAATACTCACATGAATAAGAGGTCAAATATTGATATTTACATTAAAGATATATAGTGATGATTCTTGATGTCAAGATGATTTTTATTTGATAAATAATTTGGTTTTGAATTCTTATTCAAGTTAAAAAAAATATAAATTAAGATAATTTTGTCTATGTAATGAAGATGAATATGGATATTATGTGAAGTTTCTCTTATATATATATTTTTTTGTTTACAAAATGTCTTATATAGATATAGATATGGTAGTGTTTTCAAGTAAAATTAAAAAGTGCTAGTGTATCGTTTTTCTGTTGCAATTAAAAATGTCAATATTGGAATTAAAAGTGAAAGTTATTAGGAGAAATTTGATTAAAAGCTTTATCTAGCCATGAGTACTATTTACATTTTATCCAAAAAAACTTCAAGTCCTTAATTATTTTTGCATTAGTATTACAGTTTTATTACAGTTTTATCCAAAAAAGCTTTATCTGTTGCAATTAAAAATGTCAATATTACAGTTTTCTTGATTGTTGGCAGATATCTCGGGCATAAATCAGTTGGCTGCAACCTTCCTGAAAAGTTGTGACATTTCAAAAGATCTAATAACGCGTAGCTATGGGAAGATAGTGGTTAGGAGTATAAAGGGACAAGGACAGAGGCTGAATACCAACCATAGTGTTAAATATGAAGCCACATTTAATGGTCTATCATGCAAATGCCCTATCTCCATATGATTGCAATGAGGCAAAAAGGTAGTACAAGTGATAATTTTCACAAAAGACATTTCTCATGCTCCTACTTATGCTTTCTCATGGCCTGGGTCCCTATGCTCTCTGGCTTCCAATAAATTCCTTCTACTCATAACACATGCTTGCTTGCTTCTTCTACCCAATACACATTCTCCGGACCCAAATACAATACACTCAAATCAAATAAAGGAAGAGGAAACATTAGCATCATAGCATGCAGAAAAGAAGGACCCCGAATTATAATTCTCAAGTACTAGTGTGTACCCAGTGAAAAAGAATATGAAACTGATACACTGCTAACAATCATTTACATTCATTTTTGTGAGTAAAAACCCAACTTTAGAAAGGAAAATACCCACGCCTTGCAATTTAAGCAAGGTACTAATGACTGATTCTAAAAGAAAAGCTTTTTACTTTTCTTTTTCACAACAATTCCACTGTCAGACTGTCTTAGTCACTATCATTCATTGCACAAGTCACTCTACAGTCTGCATTTGCTTCTGCCGATTTTCACCACTGAGATTCAAAGATCTTTCCTTCATTTGGATGACTGAGCCAACCCAAACCTGAAGATTTCCATTTTGATGACTGAAAGTAAAAAAAAAAAAATAATAAAAAAAAACAAACAAACTCCAAATCTGATGGAAAAACAACATATTGTTAATTTTTATAACTGCATCTAGGTTTTGTCCAAAAAGCAAAAGAGATGAAAAAAAGGAAAACCTTCTCACACTAAACATCATTCTCCAAAGGAAGAACTGCATTTTTGGATCCCTTTCCATAACAAAATGGGAAGAATGCTCTTCTACATCTGTTGTTACAATACTCACTGGCACTAGCCTCATTCTGATGCCTGTTTTGTTCTATTATGACTTGGGAATCCAAGTAAGTTTGTCTATCATGTGCTGAATCCATTGAGAAAGATCTTCTAATTGGCTGAATGAAAAACTGATCATCTTTCTTTCTGATATCTATACACTCATCTCCCATGATGGAAACATGGTGGCACTTTCTTGGTTTGAAGTTCTCCAGCTTCCTTGTAGAGTGGTTTCTATGTGCCAAGCTTCCACTTGAGTCATTCCTCTCTTGTTGCACCTGTGGAAGCACTGCTCCAGACTCTCCCCCCAGTTCAATAACCACAAAATCTTCATCACTACCCATGTTGGACAGCAACTGAGAATCCTGAGGAGAAGAACTTGGAGCTATGATATGGTCCAATGGACAGTGTGTGTTGCCTGAAATGCTTGATCTGCAAAGGGGGCAATTGGAGTTGGTCTGAAGCCAAATGTCAATGCAGTCCAGATGAAAGGCATGGTTACAATTTGGAAGAATTTTTAACACATCATGTTCCTTAAACTCAGCCAAACAAACCACACAGCCATACACACTTTGGTCCTCACCTTCTCCCTTTAAGAACTGAAATGTTGGGATTTCTCTGATGACAGACTCATCAAGCCCTCGGTTCCACATGGCAGGAGAAAAGGCTATGAAGGGATCCTCGTTGTGTCGAACTCGAAGGAGTGAAATCCATCTCATTGGGTTAACTTGACGCCAGTTTGAGCAGTATTTGGTTAAGAAAGTGAAGTAGCTGAGAAGCAACAAAACAGTGGCCAAGATACTGAGCACAACAATCACAAATATGGGAAAAGCATAGTCTGAGGAAGCAGGTTGAGTTGGGTATTGGAGTGTTTCAGCCCGGGCTCTGATGGGTGGGAGAGCTTCATAACCAAGCTTCTTGTTGTAGGAGTGGTTCTTGTTCATTGCCATAAGCAAAGATGTGAATGAAAGATGTGGAATGACTTCATAAATAGGTTTGACTAATGTGGTTACCTTTTTCTTTTTATTTGGTTGAATGCAGGTTTCTCAGTTCAGAATCAAAGATTAATGTTATCTGTTAATCTTGTAGCACCATATTACTGTTATACAGATAATGTTATTAAAGGTAAAAAAGTGGCTAAGAAGTGAATTAAGAGAAATGATAATAGTATATTAGTGTCTATTATTAGTCAAAGAAGAGTAGAGGAAAGTGAAAAAGCTATGAAAGAAATGGATTAGTTGTAAGTAACAGGCTAAGACACATGTGCTGGTTAATTACAAGGAAAAGAAACAAGTTGTGACATGAAGAGAAGCACGAGGGGTCAATATTTGTAGCATGTTTTAGTCTCTTTTCAATGGGTTACTTACTCTTGGAGGTTTCTCTTTTCTCTTATCTGAACCTTGCCTCCTCCACAATCTCACTAGTCAGATCACAATT
Source organism: Macrotyloma uniflorum (assembly GCA_016859785.1). Taxonomy (NCBI): domain Eukaryota; kingdom Viridiplantae; phylum Streptophyta; class Magnoliopsida; order Fabales; family Fabaceae; genus Macrotyloma; species Macrotyloma uniflorum. The sequence continues at coordinate 648,134 of BDMB01000077.1, read as the reverse complement.
GATACGAGTCTTTGGTGGCCCTACCACCCAACCATTAATCACTGAACATGTAATCAGATCAAAATCATCGTTCACATTAACCTCAAAAATAACATGAAAATATGAAAAATTATGATACATCATACATACAGGGCTTCTCGTACGTAACTATTATTTCTGTATCAATCAAACTTCTTTTAACACAGTTCTAGGGGGACAAACTTTTCACTACATCTATCTTCGGATTCGACGTTCACACAGTGCAAAATATTTTGTTATCACTTAATCATACAAATATGACATTTATCAACAACTTGACACTGCCAATGGCTTTCACACTCTTTTTAATGATGAGATAATATCTGATTGAGTGGTAAGTTTTGTACTAATAATGTCTCAAAAGTAATCTCAGTTTATTTTCTCATAACTTTCAATGGTAATTTAATAGAATTAATGATACACTCTATGTCTAACTAAAATACCCCACTTCATATATGCAATTATATAATATTAATAATAATATAATTTAAGTAAAACTTAATAAACAGTGAAATAATAACCTAATTCAAGTAAATCTAATAAAGACTGAAATAATCCTAATGTACTCGATTTGGTATTGTGTTAATCATCTAATATTTTTCACATCTATAAATAAAGCTTTTAATTTATATATGAAACATTTATATATATTTACTATCATGATCATATCTTACAGAGTTGAATACGAATATACCAAGACTTCATCTTGCTCACACAGATCGGTTCAGTTCATTCCACTTTCTGGTAAAAACACACCAAAATCCCGTTATTCCACCTTCAAAGAAAATATATGTTTAATTTTGATAAAATTGATTTATAGTTCCTAAATTATTTGAAAATTTTTTAATAGGCCCGACTTACAAATTATTTTTAATACGGTTTCAAGTCACGCTTTTAATCATTAGCATTCCGTTATGTACAAGGACTTATTAGATTTTTTAAACACTTTAAAGACTTATAAAATAATGAAACTAACCACTTTTATTCTAAGACTACTTGCGAATTTTCAATCAATTCCTTATTCATATAAGTCTCTAAAGAAAATATAGGTAAGAATCAAATTAAAAATAATTAAAAAATTGAAGAACTTTATTAAAGACATTTAAAGAAAAATGATTTATTTTACTAAATAATTCAGAAGGATTAAATTAACCTTTAGTTTTTTAATACAAACTTAAAGTTGGAGGTATTATATAGTATATTTATTTATTTAAGATAATTCAATTTTAAACTTAATTCAATTTTACAAAATTAATTTAATAAGATAAAGTTTGTATTTACTTTATATATTAATTTGATTTTATCACTTTGTGCACGTCTATACTTCTTTATTTGAATATAAACTTACAATTAAATAATTCAACAACAATCCAATAACATAACAAGTAATCCAATAAAATTTAATAAATTATTAGGATAAATTATGATATTATAATAAAAAATAGATCCAATTCACAAAATAAGTTTAATAGGTTTTAATAAAATAAGATTTATACCTACTTTTTATATATATATATATATTAATTTAATCTTATTTTTATAAAATATTTAATATTATCACAATTAACGAGGCTAATTTTTATGTCCCCACTAACAAATACTATTATATTAACATCTATCAAATTTAAGTTTATTACGTTACCAGAAGTTTATATATATATATATAAACACCTTCTTTGGATCTGACACGTGTCACATGTGCCGTCCTCCTTCATTCTTAACACCTGTAATTTATTTTGTCTTCAATTTCACATGGGCTGGGCCGGCCAAACCAAAGTCTGGTGGCCTCAGAAGCATCTTGGGATAATTTTCTAAGCCTTAACAATTGTATAGTTGCATTGACAAAAAATATTATATTATTTTAGGTATCAAATATCAATAGTGGACCAAAAAAATGGGAGATATTACTAATTTACTACCAAACATAAAGTAATATATTTAAAAAAATTAGATATATAATGGGGAGCCGGCAAATGACATAAGCAGAAAAACCCTCTATCCACTTTCAGAAAAATAAAGAATAATAGTTTACACGTTAGGTCTTAAACTATACATTTGATTGGTTAAATTAATCGTTATGAACTGAGACTAATTTAATTAAATAATACACATATTAAAAATTCACTTGATATTTTTTGGTTTCAAAGCATTAACATGCTACAGTGTCACCTTAAATTAATAGGATCAATATTCTATCATGTAGAGTAAAAGAGATTTAGAAATCCCATGTATTGTTCTTGTTGTTCTTCATCACCAAAACCCCAATCCATATTTGGCTTTAGTCTAACTGGTGTAACAGAACCGAACTACTAAATTTAGATGGATAAACTTCTTTCAAGCCGGTTCAGTCATGGATCTGGAGACCTCAAAATCTCCTTTAGCAGCAACATTCAAGTCGTTGATCTCAGTGAAGCACAAAATGGTGACAGAAACCAACACAATTCAGAGGCTTCTGAGGAGTTTGGATCTTTCAGGTTCATACAATTATTTACTTTGTTTTATAAAATTATTATAAAATTATTTTATATATACTAAGATTTCTTATGCAGAAGTTAAACATTTATAGATTATTGACATGCTATGGTATGGTAATGTTCAATAGAAACTGATGTATGATTAGAGCAGGTTATCAATCATGGAATTTCCGAGAATGTAATGAACGAAGTAAGAAGTGTTTTCAAGGAGTTATTTGAGATGGTGGGTGAGGAAAAGCAGAAACTGTGTTCATATGATCCTTCCAAGAGATGCAACATGTTTACTAGCAGTGTCAATTATGCAACTGAAAAGGTTAATCTGTGGAGAGACAATTCTAGGCACCCATTTCATCGTTCCAAACAGTGCCAACATCTCTGACCTGAAAAGCCAACTAGGTACAGGTAAATGAAAGCGAGGAATTAAAAGTTGTATTTCTACGTTTTAAAAATAAGAAAACTTCTTTTGACTCATTCAAATGAAAAATTGTCTTATTTTATTTTACTTGATGGACAGTGCTTTTCCATTTAACATAAATTTTGTTGGTTAATTTTGAAGAATTGATTTGCTGCATTCAAATTAAAAACTTCTATTATCAACAAGTTACTAGTTTAGGGTTGTTCTAAATACTTGGAGTTCAAGTCTTAAATTATATAGTTATCGTTGAAATGATTTGTCTTTCATAGTCATTTTTCTCAATTTTTTTTTTAAATTTTTAAATGTTTAATCTTACATCTCCTTGTGATATAATTTTTAAGTGTGATATAATTTTAAGTCTGCACTTTACAGATATAATTCTAATAGATAATAGATAATAGAATTAAATATATTTTTAATTTCTAAAATTTAAGATATTTTTAAGTACAAAATTATAAGAGATAATGAACCTATAATAATTTTTTCTCAAATTTTTATGATTTTTTTTAGAATAAAGGATAAATAAAATAAATTAGTAGTATTTAGTAATAAAGTAGATTTTTTAATGAAAAAAAATTAACATTAATATATGGATAAATATTTGAAAATAACTAATATCATTAAAAAATATATCATTTATTGGAAAATTATATAATTTAAAATGTTTTCCTATTGTTCTTGTATTCGAGCCAGATGAATGTTTGAGGAAGGAATGAATCTTAATAAAATAATTATGAAGGTGCATATTCAACACTCAACATTAAGTATTCATCACATATTAAAAAAAAAGAAAAAAAAAAATATATATATATATATATAAAATTAAAAAGAATTATTTTGATGGCCGAGAATGAAAAAAAAAAAGAAGAATATAATAAAAGCTGTTGCTCATTGTTTAACATCTCATAAATTTTGGTTTGGAAGTGACATATTATATATATATATATATATATATATATATATGGGATTAGAATGATTGAGGGTAAGAAGGTCAAGTACTTAAAAAGTAAGGTTATTTGATTAGTCATGATTATCTGTGGGATGATATAATAGGTGATGTTACCGAGAAGATGAGAAGATGAGAAAGGAGTATCTTTAGCTATTTTTTAGATGAAAAAGAGAAATTTTGAAGATAATTTAATTTAAAAGGGAAGAATTATAATATCCTAAAAATTTTATTATTATATAAATTTTTAAATAATTTATAATTATATAAAGAATTATTATTATCTATAAATAATTTTAATATATAAGAAATAAAAAACTCAAAAAAATAAAAAATAATAAAAATTGATATTCTTATTTCATATGGACACTTTTACGTAAAATTACATATACGGGTTATTTAAAAGGATCAAGATTGTCTCATGTTGAGTCATAAAAGGAAAGATCTTATTAAAGTAATAGTAATTTTGTTAATAATACATTAAAACTAATCTACAGTGAAAATTAAAGCTGAATTGATAGGACATTCTCAAAGGCCATCAATATCGTTTCGTATTCTTCTTTCACAATTTCCTTTTGTTCATCAAATTAATTTATCAAAATTCTTTTCCTTTGTCTTTGCACTTTTCCCACGTCTTTGCTTCTTAAGGGCAAGATTACATACCTAAGCTCCTACATTTTGCATACGAAATTTATGTTATAGCCATAATCATTATGATAGATTAAAAGTTGAGAATTGAGGATTTATGAATATTGTAGTGTCTCATTAATTTTTGATAACAAATCCATTTCTACAAGGTAAATAAGTTTAGATTAACATGTTTAATAACTAAGGATTATTAAGATTTGGTTTTCCTCTTAATTTTTTATTGAAATTTTTATTTTATGAAGATTATCGAAAGTATGTAACATAATTGTATTGATGGTGAAAGTGTTGGAAACCTCAAATGGATGTGGAATTTAATAGCATAGATGACACTTGAGACTTTTGGAAATTTTATGGTGTTAAAAAGGGATTTGGTATTTGAAGATAATGACATAAAATGTAAAAAAAGATGGAAAGATTACAATATGTAAATTTATATGTTGCTAAAAGGGTGTACGTAAAAAGGATAAGAAAGATTATTTAATTCATAATGTTAGATTTAAAACTTCAACCTTTATTTAATGAGTACTACATCATTTTTTTTTTCATTAAACAGCAATTAAGAATTGATGTTTGAAGTTAAATAATTATGAATTAAACTTTTAAGATATAGTTTGACAATAAATTTTTAATCCTAAAATATGTAGATATGAGTTTTGTTTAAAAAAAATTGTTTTTTTTTAAGATTATAATTTTATTTAAAACTGTTGTTAACTTATTACAATAAACAATTATTTTTAAAAAATATTTATATAATAATTTTATTTGTACTTATTATTACACAATACGGTTTTAGACCATAAATATTATTATTTCATTTAGATTATAGTATTATAAATATTTTAAATCTTTTAGAGAATATTAATGTTTAAAATAATAATTTGAAAATTTATATTTTATTTAAAATTTAAGAAATTACGTATTATAAAAACATAAAAAAATAAAAATTATATTTATTCTAAATTTTAGATTTTTTAAACCTTAATTCTCAAAGAAAAAAAAACAACACTCATTATATTCATCAATATATATAATACTCATCAAACTATTAAATTTATCACTTTTTAGTAAAAAATCCTTTAAGAAAAATAAATACGTAAATATAGCATAAAATTCATTTTATAATTCATAACATACAATTTTTAACTAAAATTAAAACAAAATTTTAAATTATTTTTTTTACCTTGTTTGCAAGTCATATATGTTAGTCACCATTTTTTTTTTTACGATTATTTTTAGATATAACTTGTAAAAATACACCATTAGAATCAAGTTTAATTAATCTATAATAACTAAAAAAATATAATTATAAATTATTTCATAAACTTAAAGGTTAAATTTACTTTATAATAATCAGGAACATGCGTTGAAGTATATGTGGACCAACTATACTACTTTTTTTGTCTAAAACATATGTCATCATTTATTTTATATCTTCCTTATCCATGTCGGAAATTTCTTGTCGAAGTATGAATTGTATCATTGTTTCTAAACCTTCACTCTTTTTTGCTATATCATGTGTTTCAATAGCATGTTCTTTTTAGATAGCATCAATTTCTTAATTTTTTTTTCAGTATTGTTGGTGTTATAGTTCTTTCATAGCAATGGACTCGTCCAGGATTTTCTTATCAAATGATTAAAATGTTTGTTCCACGAGTTTTGAATTAAACTTTGCAGCTTAGACTAAAAAAAATAAGTATTAATGATTAAAAGATGAACATTTTAGATATTTTATAAATACAAATAAACTCACAATAACATCTAGTATTTCTTCATCCATTACTTTTTCTTTTCGTCCTTGATAGGTTTTAATAAATATTTCAGCTCTACTAACTTCCTCTCTAGGCTTTTTCTTAATACTCCATTAAATAAAAATTAAAAATGAATAGTAAAATATATTAATGATAAGTATTAGATGTAGAAAATGAGACATAAGCAAATAATACAATACCAATTGAGCTCGAACTCTAACAAAGTTGATTGGCCCGATACAATACATATACTTTTGCTTAGTCATGTTAATTGCATTGTTATTACTAATTCTCTATATTTTGGAGAGAAAATAAAAAATAAACTAAGATGATAATACAAACAACTTTGAATACAACAAAGATACTAATAGAGATCCTATATAATGCTACGTCAAACTATCCAACTAGAGGTACTATATTTTATGGATGGAATTGTACATTTTAAGGATAATCAACAATTCAACTAGTTTTTATCTATCGTCACAAACCTTCATATATAGTATTCATAGCTATCATGACATATAAATTTAATCCTAAGTAAATAACCAGAAAATAAGAATAAAGAGCTACTGAAGTTGTATACCTGGACAATATCATTTTTCCAATAGGTTATTAATTATTTGAAATGATCTTCAGGAATATATAATGGATGGTGTTTTAGTTATTCTTTCAAAGTGAAATATTTCAAAAAAATGTAGTCTCTTGATATAACGCTCGTAATGTCTCAATGAATCATTTATTTGGCTAAATATTATTTTCTCTCCTTTAACCAAAATAATGAATTTATCCTTAAAAAAGGGGACAATATGGTTATTGACATCTCATAAATATTTAATAATTCAATGAAGATAAACGTTTGTTCAAATACCATAATATATTTCCATATATGCTTTTTGTGATCCTTGACCAAAGCCTTGAAATTTGTGTAAATAAAAGGACAAAAGTCTAAATTCCTTGTTATGGTCCTAAGGAAATAATTAAGGTTAGAGACAACTTTTTCATTAGGTTCAATAGACTCTCCATCTCTGTCCAATATAATTTTAGGTTATTCTTGAGTATTTCTTGCATGTATTTTTAAAGATTGAGATGGTCCTCGTGTTCTTTTCTTGCCTATGACTATATTCACATTAAACTTGGGTGAGTTAAAAAATAAATGTTGAAATAAATAAATAAACTTGATAAAACTATAATATTACCTTCATTTACATTGATTTGAATGTCTTTATCTAGGTTCCCATTTTTTTCAACATGTGCTTCAACACCTTTTTCATTTTGAAATTCTTCCTCTTCGTACAATTTTTTTTCTTCCTCATCTTGTTAAGTTTTTTCTCCATTTTGTTTAAAAAACTCACCAATTAGCACTCATCTACAAAATTCAGTTGCTTGTGTCTTCTTAGTAGCACTCTTTTTCTCTCTCATTGACTCACCATCTTAAATCAGTATGTTTTTTCTTTTATTTTTTCCTCTCCCCTTGTCTTATCTTCTTCTACTCTTGTCCTCTTTATAAATTCTATTTTTGTATTTTCTTTTTCTTTCTCCCCATTTTGAACTCTCTTAGAACTCACCTCTTCTACTATTCTCTTTTTTCGTGGTTGTTGTTTGGAATTTGAATTGTCAACCTTAAATACGGTTGTTTCTTCTTTTACTAGTTTTTTTTTTTTTTCATTTGGCACAAACATCAAGTAAGGATCTTTTAATGACTTGTATTTTTACTCTAAACTCTTTAATGACCTACTATGTTGTCTTATTTTGAAGTTGTTATTTGATTTTTCCTATAGATGTTTCTATTGTCATTTTTTTTTATTGGCCTTTTTAGGATGTCTCACACTAGGACTAGGAGTGTTATTTTTATTATTGCCTTATACTTCAAAATTAGACAAATTGAATTGTTTCTCAAAAACAATCATAGGTTCCTTACCTACCCCAACAATACTTGTTATTTTTTACGTTTAATTTCTATCATTCTAAGCAATTCTTTTTACTTGATTTAATTTCAAGTAAGTCCAAATTTTTAACATTCCTTTGACCCTGGTAGGTAGCTTTCATTTTATGTTTTTGAAATTATTTCCTTATTCATTGATTAAAAATATAGAATAATATTTAAGAAAATAATACATAGCCATAATGAAAACATGCAATTTGATTATTATATTTCTAATAACTATTTACTGATCCAACCATTTTGAGGAAATGCCAAAGGACATGTCACATTACATTGCTTTCATTAATATAGAACTAATAAATATTTAGAAAACAAGTTTCAGTATGATGCTTTCAAGTTATTAGTAGGATGGAATTGCATCATATTCCATTTATAAATTTATTAATAGGTAGATACTATTTAATTAAATATATATTTACATCTATTTTAGTTGATATTTCACTAATAATGACTATTCTATTTGATTTAAATTTTAGAATTAGTTTAGGCCTTTAGGGTGATTTGTCTTTAAATGGGTAGCAAGTCATAAATTCATGTGCAATATATATCTATATTTTGAAAAAGAAGTTTTGATGTCCTCTTTAATGGTTATCCTCTGTTTTTCGGAAGTTATAATTTTCTTGTAATAATTGGAAAACCTGCTAGTGTCCATCTTTTTTAACAATTTAAGCTAAATGTGTGATTTTTTATAATAAATTGTATTCATACTATTGTGTAAAATATGCCTAATCTAGTCTACATCAAGTTCAGGAGAAGTTAGTAGTGTTGAAAATGAACCTACCTTTTGGTACATAATTTGATAAGGAAATCATTTTGATGGCAAGAATCACACCAATGAATTCTCTAAAGCTACAAATTCATGTAGTGAACCCAATTGCTTTCTCTGCATGTGTAAAAATGGTTACTGAATTGTACACTCAAGAAAAAAAACAACTATTTTGATCAAGAGTGGTAAACCCTAGGAATCTATTGCCATTTTTTAAAATATGATTGAAGGAGGGCATCAAACATCTTTTTAGGAAACATATTCAACCCTACTAAATGCCTTGACCACTCAGAAGTGTTTCAAGCCTATACATTTCATTGTCTCACTGGTGGAAGAAAAACAAATGAAACCTGACTCGATATTTTTTAACACTCTTATAAATGCATTTGCTAAATCTAGGAACATGGAGGACGCCAAGAAAGTTGTTTAGAAAATGAATGAAAGTGGATTAAAACATAGTCAATATGCATTTATAATGCATTGATGAAAAGAATATGGGATTGTGGGCAAGTCTGGAGAATCAATGAAGTTGTTAGATCAAGGAAATGTGAAACTCAATCTTTAAGACATACAATATACTTATCAGAGTTGTGTAAACTAAAGATGTCTCAGGCATGAAATGTTGTATATAGGATGTTGTGACCTTCAAGATTATAGAAACTGGTTATGCTAAGAATGGAAAAAGTGTAACTATTTGCACAAAGAGCACACCCTAGAGTTATTCCCTATTATCATTCAACCATCAATTCAAAATTTAAAAATTTAAACACCCAAATTGTAACACCTTCCATAATAAACTTAAAATCCTAAGTCAATTTCTAAAATATCAAACAAAAAATCCTAAATCGTTTGTTCTTCACTCTCGAGGTAAAAAAATCTAAATGATTCTTCAAATGCTCTACCCAACACAAAAACCCTACCCAATCAATCTTTACCATTCTCTTCAATGAAATGCAAATCATTTTTAGTGCAAAATGAAAAAGAAAAATATATACTTGTAATGCACTAATCTGAACAAGATAAGACATGAATTAGAGAAGATGTAAAATTTAACAAAAAATAGAAGACACAAACACGGAGAATTGGATCTTCAGTGAAATAGAGAAGAATGACCACTCGAGCTTTGATTTCTTCTTCTTCTAGTCCAGACAAGTGAAAAATTGAGAAGAAAACCAAATTTACTTTGTCTCAATTGTAGAGGTGAGTGTGAGCAAGATTCTCTTTTATTTGACATACGGAAAAATAAGGTTAATAAAAATAATTTAATTAATTTATGATATTTTAAAGACAATAAGTAAAATTTATGGCTTAAAATAGCACTGCATATAAACTATGGTTTATAAGTACCAATACTATATTAAGTGTTATTTTTTTGAAATAAATAACGATTTTTATTCAATAGTCAAGTAGAAGTGAAACAAAATCTATGATATAGGCAACATATAAAATATCATTTTCTATTCATAATTTTGACCATATTTTTTTATCCATTACAAATTAAGTGTGACTTAAAGTAAAAGAAGATGTATCACACTTATTAGAGTATCTAAAAAATTTAAAGTACATGATTTTATCTTGATCATAATCATATTTTACATGTTTAAGAGATAGTTCACATGTTACCATGTCAAATAAAATTATCTCAAGTGCAAGCTTATGAGATTGAGTTGGTAGAAGATTCGAACATCAAGTAAAAAACTTCATTTAAGTTAACGAGTAGGCATGTTGGTAGAAGGGAAAACCTTGAATGCTTATATCAAAAGAATTATCTTTGCACTAAAATAATAAAAATATTGGATTATGGACAAATAAGAGTTTTATTTTGACACTTTCAACAAGAATTAGTAGAAAATCCTTCATTTTATTATGCAGTGCAACTGGATTGTGGAAGAACAAATAACAAATTTAGACAAATGCTAAGATGATTATTGATTATGGTCATTTTAGTGATATTGTTACTTTTACACTACTTATAGTACCAAGAGATTGAAAAAATGATATTGTTACTTTTACACTACTTATAGTACCAAGAGATTGAAAAAAATATATGAAATATAAATTAATCGATTTGTATAATTGTTCTGATGGAATTTTCTTTACGATTTGTTAATGAAGAATATATTTTATTATCTTTTATAAACTAGCAGTTAAGAATCTCTTAATTATATATTCCGAAGAATCTATTATATTAATGTAAAATATATGTTCTGCCACGTATTTAAGAAAGGGAGGCTGAAAAATAAAATCAAGCTTTCATAGAGAACCATGTCTTATTATAATATGCTTGTTTTTGTCTTAATATTCTAACATGGTATCCAGAGCTAGGTTTGTGATTAGAGTTGTGTAAGGTAATAAAATTTGTCTTGACACTATTTGTGATTCAACCTAGAAGTTTTGTTCCGCTGTGCAATTTGGTGCGTTTTCTTTGTGGGTTTCTTTTGGTGGTTCCCTTTGGTAGATTCCTTTTAGTGGTTCCTTTTGGTGGTTCCCTTTGGTGGGTTCCTTTTGGTGGTTCTCTTTGGTAGGTTTCTTTTGGTGGTTCTCTTTGGTGGGTTCCCTTTGATGGTTCCTTTTGGTAGTTCTCTTTCGATGGTTCCCTTTGATGGGTTCCTTTTGGTGGTTCTCTTTTGATGGTTCCCTTTGGTGGGTTTCTTTTGGTGGTTCCTTTTGGTGGTTCCTTTTGGAGGTTCCTTTTAGTAGTTCTTATTTTGGTGGTTCCTTTTGGGGATTCTTTTTTGGTGGTTTTCTTTAGGGGTTCCTCTTTGTGGTTTCCTTTAGGGGTTCCTCTTTGTGGTTCCCTTTGGGGGTTTCTTTTGGTAGTTCTCTTTTGGTGGTTCCTTTTTGTAGTTTCTTTTGGTGGTTCCCTTTGGGGATTCCTTTTGGTGGTTTCTTTTGGTGGTTCTCTTAGGGGTTCCTTTTGGTAGTTCACTTTTGGTGGTTCCCTTTGGGGGTTCCTTTTGGTAGTTCTCTTTTGGTGGTTCCCGTTGGTGGTTCTTCTCTTAGTGGTTCTTCTCTTGGTGATTCTCCTGGTGGTTCTCTTGGTGGTTCTCTTGGTGGTTCTCTTGGTGGTTCTTCTCTTGGTGGTTCCCTTTGGTGGTTCCCTTTGGTGGTTCTCTTGGTGGTTCCCTTTGGTAGTTCTCTTGGTGATTATCTTGGTGGTTCTCTTTGGTGGTTCCCTTTGGTGGTTCTCTTGGTGGTTCTCTTGGTGGTTCTCTTGGCGCCAACGTCATTAGTTTCTTGTTGGCAAATTGTTGCTGGTTGACTTACCAGCATCAATTTGAGGGGGGATGTTAATGAAGAATATATTTTATTATCTTTTATAGACTAGCAGTTAAGAATCAATCTCTTAATTATATATTCCGAAGAATCTATTATATTAATGTAAAAGATATGCTCTGCCACCTATTTAAGAAAGGGAGGCTGAAGAATAAAATCAAGCTTTCATAGAGAACCATGTCTTATTATAATATGCTTATTTTTGTCTTAATATTCTAACACGATTAATAATTATAATTATGCCTATCCAAATAAAATCAAAGTTACAGCATAATTATGAATTAATCTTTATAAACTCATACCTCATCTATGATGAAACAAAAACGCAGAAATGAAAGCGGAAACAAAAGTGTACCTGTATTGAGATTTGAGAATAATGAAGGAGAGTAAAGTAACCGTGGGTGTATGTGGTCTTCCAAATGAAGAGAACCATATGTTTTTCATTTAGATTTTTTTCTCGTCTGATAGGGATGATAAGAAAAATAGAAAACCCGTATATTTATAATCTCTCTTCATTAGGACCATAACCCTACGTAACTTATGTGAATTACATTCCATATTTTAATTATTCTGAATTTAGTCTCTCATTAAAAATAAAATATTACTTAAATATCCAAATAATAATTTTTCATAATAATTATGTCCTTAATCATAAATTTAATATTAAATAGACCATTTATAATTTTGGTAAATTAAATAATGATCATAACATATTTAAATAATAAATATGTGACAAAAATACTAAAATCTCCCTGCTAATAAATGAGATTGTATAGAATTGGTAAGATAAGAATATATAATTTAAGAAATATTCGGATATGGTCAATTTTAGATGATACATTCTTCTTCTTAGTTTTGTGTTATGATAATCTATTCATAATAATTACATTTTTCACTTTTAATAATCCAGTTTAGTGGGACATTGTCTAATCACTTACTAGAGTGATGATAAGTTCTAACTTCACTAAATTGTCAAAGAAATATCTATAAGAACTATTGAGTCAAAATAATTTTAAAATGTATTTTAAATCAAAACCTTATATAAATATATTGTATAATAAAACTTTTATGTTTGAAGTGACGTGATGATGTGATTATATTGACTGTGAATTAAAATTAAATATTTAATTTATAAAATTATATTATAATTTTTGAAATTTTAAGCGTGAAAAATAAATGTCTAATCCTTAAATATTTTTTACTCTAATATTCTAAAGTACTTAATATCTAGAAATAAAAAGGATTGGAAGGAATGAAATGAATATATCTACTATAAGTAGGACATTTTGAAAAAATATAATATATACTATTATACTTTAATATTTTTCTCAATGTTACGTAAGTTTATCAAGTAGATAAATATTTTGTAGTTCAAAACTCTTTAATATATAAAATATATTATATTTTTATAAATAAATAAAATTTAAATATATTATAATAAACAAATATAATATAAAAAGGACTTATAATTAAAAGTGTTCTAAACTCAATTCACTTTAATTTTTTATCAAATTTTCAATCTAATAAAACATAAATTTCAAATACCAACTATTTGATTCAGATTAATTTAAAATAAAATTTAAATTAAATTAAACTAAATTGGTAATATTTACAGTTTTTATTATTAATTTATAAATACATTTTTTAAAATTATAAAATATTTTAAAAATATATTATAATTTTATAATAAAAAAATTTAAAATATAAAAATATTTTATAATTTTTATTTTTATAATTATTTTTATTTATAATTTATTATTTTTATATTTATAAATAAATTATATAATCTTATAATTAAAAATTATAATAAAAATTTATTATTATCTTTTATAAATATAAATATATTATAAATATTAATGAAACGTAGATTTATACCATTACATTTTTTATTTTATAATTTTTTATATTTATTTTAATTAATATAAATGAAATATTTTTTCACATTTTAAAGAAGAAAAAAAATAAAAAAATTGGTTTAATCTATAAGTAGAAAAATTGATGAAAGAAAAATTAAAAAATCTATTAAAGAAAAAAGCAAAAAAAATTATAAATAAAAAATAATAATAAAATATATTTTAAATAAAAAATAAAATAATTTTAAAATACACAATGATAAAAAAATTATTAATATTTTTTTATATCTTATTATAGATAATATAATAAAAAAAGAATTTTTATATATTTGTTTAGTTATTATTTAATTTTAAAAATATAAATTTATATTTAAATACAGTTAATAGTTTAGTTAATTTTTTATTTAAAATATAAATCTAAATCTAAATCAAATAATTATGTTTAAAATATATATATATATATAAATTTAAAATAAATTTAATTTTAATTAATTTTCAATTTTTTAATCAATTTTTATTATTTTTTTAATCAATTTAATTTTGAACATACTAATTACAATAAAAAAAAGTTTAAGGTAATTAAAATCTTACATTAAATAACAAAATATAATAATAAATAAAAAACTCCACAAACCTAATATCTTAAAATTTTTAATTAAAAGTAATATCACATTTTCTGATTTGATTGTGTTTATAATTGATTAATGAATATCACTACAATATTTCGTCTCTTATAACTTCTCTCTAAACTACCACATCCAACAACATTCACAACTTGCACATTTAGAAGTTAAGTCTGCATTCATAACTACTTTGCCTATCTCTTCTATTTTCACTCCCATGTGCTGAACATCCCCAACTTCCAATTTTGTATTTCATGTTTAGGTGCAGTGACTGAACTAAAACTACTATTGCACCAGACAATGCCTTTAATACAATACAACTAATTAAAAGTTCAACAGTTATATAAAACTAAATTTAGTATCCATTTTGTTGTATTTCTTTATTATTCGATGTACATTTGCTTTTGATTGATTATACATTTATGTATCAAGTCCATAAAAAAATATTTTTGAATCACTCAACACATGAAATATTACTTAAGAAATAATTAAAACTTTGTTAAATAGTTTTAATTATTTCAATGGATGCCCATGTTATATTTTATTTAGTATAAAAAACTGATCAAATAATATTTATTGTTATAAAAATGTAAAATTCAATTAACATAAATTTTCAGATCATTTAAATATTTAATATTTTTATATTATATTTTTAGAATGACCACACATTAAAAAAAATTACTTTTTAGACTAAATTAAAAATAATTATTAATTAATTTTTATATTTGAAATATATTGACTGTGATTTTAAATTTAATTTATCTTTATCTAATTTATATTCACAAAATCAATATAAATATATACTTTTTTTTATATCAAATTTTTTTTAATATAAATATAAGATTAAAAATTTATTAAGATAAATTTTATCACGATATTAAAAATATATTTAAATTTAACTCATTTATATAAAAATAATTTATAAAATAAAATTTATAATCATTAATATGTTTTAATTTAGTATTATTTATATATATATATATATTTTAAATTTAGTATTATTTATATAGTATTTTGCATCTTCAACAAAATCTTCTGTATTTTCTAATAATTTTGCATTTTTTTTTTCTTTAGGTCAAGGTATAATCATTTTTCAGTTGCTTTTTGACCAATATTTATAGCATAGTTGGTCGGTCAAGTGGCTCTTGTAGGGTTCCTTTGTCGGTCCTAGTGGGCCACAAATGAAAGAAATGAAGGTGGAATGGATGGCTAAGATTGCATGCAAGGAAGGACCCACGTTCTTCCGTAAATGCTCCCTTTATCACACGAACCAAATTTGTTTCACTCCTAAAGTGCTCAAAGCCACACATAGGTAGTTTAGTTGACTTACAACATTGAACTTGTGTTCAACTAGGAAAAATTTATAGTTCATATACTATCTAACTAGAGTAGTAAAAATAAACTTGTGATTCATAAACAAAATGATCACTTTTCAAGACATAATCCATGTTTCGATCCCGGTGCATATTGCTTTAAATTGAGAAGCAGTTTATTGTTTTTGCATGTCTGAGAAAAACTTCATTGGAGACAGCAAAAATCTGAGATGAAAGGTAGCAGCAGGATCAGCACGGTTCCAGTTTCCACCCAAATCCAATGATGTAAGGCATGATGCTACAGCTGCTACCGAAGTTCAATGTTTCAACTTAGAATAATATTACCCACATAGTGAACGAATGAAAGTTATTATTCTAATTTCATGGTCTTTGTCCAACCCAACCCTCTACTTCACAATAATATGTATAATATATAGAATTATGCAGGTAAGCCAATCAGAACTATACAACAAAATTAAACCTAGAACCGTTGGTTCGTCAATTCATTGCAACAAATTTTCTGGTAGAAAGAGGATGAATGAATTTGATTATTTTCAACTTTTCAATATTTCATTAGGTATTCCCAAGAGTTACTTGGGTACATAGCCCCTTCTATATAATGTATCATCCTTATGACCTCACCTTCAATCTGGTTGAGAACCAGAAATTCTAACATTCATTAATGAATAATTCCAAACAAAATTGTTTGAGGTGACCCTTTAGCCATCATCAAATTTTGTGATATATCCACATACGTTGAACTCTCTAAAACAATCTCAATCAGGGTATCAGCATATTCATAAATTTCCCAATCCATTGAACCTATGGTGAATTTGGCACTTAATCACTTAACTAACATGTTATTCATTAGGTGCATAATGTGTTGTAGCAAGTATAAATAAATGGTGGAGTGTAGGAAAGGTTAATTAATTGTTGTTGAGGGACACAATGGAAGAGGTGTCCTCTGAGGAGAAAAAAAAGGACACCAAGGAAGAGCCACGCTATAGAGGAGTGCGGCGGCGGCCATGGGGGAAGTTTGCCGCAGAAATTCGGGACCCGGCTCGCCACGGTGGCCGAGTATGGCTGGGGACATTCCTCACGGCGGAGGAGGCTGCTAGGGCTTATGACCGTGCTGCCTTTGAGATGAGAGGTGCTTCAGCCGTTCTGAATTTTCCAAATGAGTATCCTTCATGCTCTTCTATGAGCTCCTCTTCTTCATTGGCACCTTCTTCTTCTTCAATGCTTAAAAATGATCATGGTAAACAAGTTATTGAGTTTGAGTGCTTGGATGACAAATTGTTAGAGGACCTTCTTGATTGTGATGACTATGCCTACGACAAAGACTTCCCTAAGAACTGAACATTAATTTCCTAGCTCCAAGTTCAATGTTAGATCCATTTCAACACAACCAAAAAAATAGAAAAAATTAAAACATTGCTATAATATGGTTAATGTTTTTCTTTTTATATAAAATATCTTACCGTTAATGATATTATATTATTGGATTTAGAAATTACTAATATTATTAGGTCTAAAATTACTTATATTATTGAGTTTAAAAATTACTGAATTAAGGATTAAACTTTTTTGTTTTATTCAATCTTATAAAGTTTATATTTTATATATATATATATATATATATATATATAATGTAAAATATTGAATATCATATATAATTTTATTTTAGAAAGCACTTTTCTTTAATGACAATGCTTTGTAATATATTTAAGAATGATACGCTTCAACTTTTAATTACCTTCCTGAATTCTCCGAATTAAAAAAAGAACAACTTGCTTATAAAAGTAATTATTGAAAAAGAAAAAAAAAACTATTCTACTTTATGTAATATACTTTATCTTCCCTAATTTAGCGTTACACAATATTTTTATATTTATTTTAATATTATAACATACACAATAAACATCTCAAATAAAACAAAAAGTACATATATTCTTATAGCAGGTGAGATGTATATTTTATTTTATTTAAAATTAAAAATATATAAGTACTATAGAATTAAAATAAGATAAGAAAGTCTACGTATAAAAGGTACGAGTTGAGTGAGGTTTGCAATCAGCATCAGAGAAAGTCAGCAAGATTAAGAAATTGTATTAACTTTATTGGACATAATCTCAAACCATTTCGTTATTTCCTTTTCATTCTTTTCTTTCACGTCATATCTTCTCTTTTATTGTTATATATTAGGGTTATATCATATCATATGGAAGGTAAGAGTAAAATAAGTATTCGGTGAAAATGATACAGATAATGGAAGCAAAAGAATAAAGAAAGGAAGAAATATAAATAAAATTAAGTGAAAATAAAGATTCTTTGATTAATGATAAATAAATAAATAAAATAGATAAAATATTTTTTATGAAAAAATAAAATGATAATGCTTTTTATTATTTTAATACTTATTATTATTATTATTATTATTATTATTATTATTATTATTATTATTATTATTATTATTATTATTATTATTATTATTATTATTATTATTATTATTATTATTATTATTATTATTATTATTATTATTATTATTATTATTATTATTATTATTATTATTATTATTATTATTATTATTATTATTATTATTATTATTATTATTATTATTATTATTATTATTATTATTATTATTATTATTATTATTATTATTATTATTATTATTATTATTATTATTATTATTATTATTATTATTATTATTATTATTATTATTATTATTATTATTATTATTATTATTATTATTATTATTATTATTATTATTATTATTATTATTATTATTATATAAATGAAATTGAAAAAAAAATATATAATCGGTTTGATTTTCAAACGATTTCTCATAACATAATAATTATGCTACAAACATAATGTAACAAATATAATTGGTAATAAAGTGAAGATAATTAATTTTCCATATAATTTCGATTATGCATTTTTATTAGAGGATTAAGCTTGTCGATAATTACTCACAAAAATATGTGTTAACAAAGTATGCTATTTTCGTGTTAATAAATAGGATATATTATTGACGAAAAAAATTATCATTAATCAATTTGTCCAATAAAAATGTTCTACTTATAATAGGTGTAAATTACCACAAATTCAATATATAACCACCATAATTATTAACCATAATATCTATTAACTTTCAATCATAATAATTATATATTATCAATCATAATAATTAATTTTGACTCAAATCATACAAATAAATTATTAGAAAAATTAAAAAATAATAATTAAAATCAGTAATTAAAAATATAGTTATTATTAATAATTAAATCAATGTTAGAATTTTTTTAAATTTAATAATTAATCTTGTAACTAATTCCAAATTATAGAAATTTTTATTCACTCTTTCAAATTTTTATACGAAATTTTATATATATATATATATATATATATATATATATCACCTCCAAGTTAACACAATACTTAACAAAATTTTATTGTTAGTGTCATTCTTATTCAAGTTCTTCGAACTCAAACTTTGTTAGGATGAGCTAACCTATATCACCATCATTCAAGTTATAAGTCATTATTTAGAGAACTTGAACCTAGACCTTCACCTTCATGAAGTCAAACCCCAATTCCAACTTTTACGAGCACGAACCCCAATACCAAATCTTGCAAGATTGAACATGAACCTCGACTCTCATGAATGTGAACTCTAATCCTCACATAGGTCATCATCGAGAGAGACATGAAACCTAACATTGACCTCCTCCTATGCATCATTGTCACTCAAAGACAACCTTTTAGTTCAATTTGATAAGTCGTAGCCTTCTTTCTTCTTTCTCTCTTCTATTTTTCTATATAATTTTAGTAAATCAATTTGAAATTGTTGAAACAGGTTGTGTAAGATTGTTAGCAAGCTTGAGTCACAAGCAGTGCTTCCAAGAAGATATTCAAGGGTTATACTTCAAGTTTATGATTTTAGGAAACTAGAGAATGCTTTCATAGGTTTGCTTCATCTTGTAGGATTCAATTTATTTTCTATCTTAATCCTTTTCTTGATGGGTGTTATCGATGACTATATATGTTAGTAAGTTAATTTTTAGTTGACCACAAAGATCTATTGGTAGATATTATCCATCAACGGGGAAAGTTTTTAAAGGGATTATTGAGGAATATATTCATTGATAAGTTAAGTATTAATATAAGATAATATTTTAAATTGATCATATGGATCCGTTGGCAAATTGGCACATCAATGCGAGACTTTTTTGGAGGGACTTTACTGATGGGTATATCTATTGGTAAGTTAAGTAGTGGTCTTAACACTCATCTTTGAGATGCCACATGATATTTGTTGGTAAAATCATTAGTAATTTTGGCACCATAACTTATAAATTTTTTAGATGGACTTTATGAATAGAGAAGGTGTTTATAAAAAAAATTAAAACACCTATTGGTAAGATTAGTAGATGAAATTAAAAGATAAATATCATTTGTCTCAAAAAATCCCAACTTCTCATCTCATTTTCATCATGCTCCTCATGGTCTAATATGAACATCTTTCATCTAAATCCCCCTACTTCTGAAGATAAAATCTTGTACTTTTTCATTGTCTTTGTATTTGTACACCTGTTCATGTCATAAACCCTAAAACCTAAAATTTTTGTATGTTTTTGTCGATTCAGATTGTTCATGTAGATCTTGTATTAAATTATTGTTCATATGAATTATATAAAGTTTATGTTGATTATTCCATATGAATTAGAATTGTGTTGTCATATTTTAGAATATATTATAATTCACTATTTTAGTTTATGGTCAAACTATTTGGTGACAGTGTAATTAATTTAGGGTTGTCTCTTAGTTCTAATTTTATTCTCTTTTTTTTTTCTATTTATTCTTATGGCACCAAAGCTAGATTGAATAGATATTATAGTGTGCCACATTTCTAGATTTCTTAGTAAAATTTTTCTTATTTTCTTAGTTTAGAATTTGAAATTACACTTCTTGTTAAGATGATGGTATGGACTGTATAATGAACATAGAAATGACAATACTTAAAGAATTCACCTCGTATTAGTATGAACTATATAGACTTCAATGTTGGACTAATAACGATATGATTTATGGAGATATTTGTTCATTTTCTTGAATTGATATTATCTTCCTTTTATGCTAGTGAATCTTGTTGTTTTGCCTTCAGTCACTTTTTCCAATAACACACCTAATCATTGTTGGAATTAGGATAGTAATAGATGATTATTTTTTTTAATATGAACCTTAGGTTTACTTATAAAGAAGTTGTCTAATGACACATATTTTCTATATACATTTATAATTTTATTCTATGGTTAAGTTCATTTCATAGGTTTTATTTTTTATATTTATACATTTTCATATCATTAATAATAAATTGGAATTATTTTGTATAAATATTTTAATTCCTTATTTCTTCTCAATTATAATTTGATTTATTTATCTTGAATTCTAAACTTTCAAAACTTCAAAAAAACATATATTATTTACTGAATTTTAATTTTTCTACTATTTTCTATTATCTTTGGTGAGTTTTGTTGTAATTTTTTCATTTAGGACTAGAATAGAATTTTTTTAATTGGACTTATTTGTTTATCCTAAACTAAAGTTTATAAAATGTCTATTTAAGCTCTAATTAAGTAATCATTCGTACTCAACCTTAATTATACCTTCTTTAAATTTTTAAAATTTTACCTCATTCTTTTATCTCATATTTTTTTCCTTTATTTAAATATCTGAGGACTAATTCTTTGTGATAATTTTATGAATTATATTGAAATTTGAGTAAACTTAATTCAACTAAAATTCAATTAACTACTTATCGTAATTCACCTATTTGATTAATTTATTCTTAGTCAATTTAGAATCAGAGCTTTAATAGATAATAATTGTTCACTTAATCAAAATAAATAATTAATCTGTTTTTTTCTTTTTCATTTAGTATGTTCTCAATTATTTTTATTTTATTTAATTTTATTTGTATTATATTTTGCATTTTCAAACACTAAATTCCCAAACTTCCATTAATTTATGTTTTAATGGTTTATGTAAGTTTTGTGTTTGATAAGTTAATGATAAATAATGATTTTATGAAATTTAATCCTAGCTGTATTTTATTTTAATTTTTTAAATGTTTTGATATTTAGCATGACCTAAACATTAAATTAGCATTGTTGTGATCTATAATATTGTTCTATCAATGATTTATATTCATATATTTGTGTTAGTGTCAATTTTGTTTTTTGTTTTGATTTTTTTTTTATTTCAATTTGATTTGGTTTTAATTTTATTTTACTGTTATATTTGTTTTGGGTTTTTTTTTTTTCATTGACATTATAGCTAAGATGCAATGCTAATCTGATTGAAAATCAGAATTTTTGTTGTCTTCAAAATTATTCTAAAAATGATGAGGAGCTAAAAAAAGATTAAAAATCATGACCCACAATTCAAGCGACACGGATAATGATTTGGGCCTCAAAATCCAAAATTCACTCATTTAGATAATCTTTTCAATTGTTTTAATGATTCGACTCTATTTTAAAAAATTTTAAACAATTACAAAAAATAAGAAACATATTTAGATGATTTACTATGGTGCTTAAAGTTTTTTGAAAAAAAAATTTGGATTCATTTTCCAATTTTTAGATCAGTATTGATAACTTTTTAATATATTATGATATTATGTTTTTATCATATTTTATTAATATCTTTACCTTTTAAGTCATTTATTCTTATTTCTATAATTAAATATGAAATTAGATTTATCATAGACATCTTTACCTTTTAAATTATTTATTCTTATTTCTATATAATTGAATATGAAATTAGATGTACTTGAAGGAATTCCTTAAATTTATATTGCAAACTTCTAGCATAATGTTAAGATTTTTTTATAAATAAATATAATCCAAATTGAAAAAATTATCCCAACCAGAGGTGGGATAATGGGCCAATGCATAATAAGAATAACATTTTCATATTTAAAGCAACAAAACAATAACTCCATATCATACCCACAACACAATTTTCTAAACAAGATTTAGTTGTTGAGAAATAACCTTCTTTTAAAAGGAGTTAATGAGACAAATATTTATGAATAACTTATAATTTCAACAGAAAATAGAAGTTATCATTAAAATGTTAGAAATCAAATTGGTTAGTAGACTACTATATTAGTCACAATGTTTAAATAAACTAGCTTCACAAATTCTTGTTAATCTTACAAGGTTAGTGTTATTATCTTGAGGTTTAGGACAACTATCACTATTCCAAATATAGTTAGAGAGTGTGTTGATTACATAAGGCTCAACTGAGCAACTAGGAAGGACCATTTCCCTTCCATCATTGATCAATGTTGGAGTGCTTGGCAAGAAAATCTCATTATTGTTTCTTGGGTAATTTCTCTAGTTATTTTCATATTTGTATAGCACCAAAAGACCAAGAGAAAATCATTTTTACATGTCCTTTTGATACTTATGCATATAAGAGGGTGTCATTATATTTGTGCAATGCACTTGGTACTTTTGAGTGGTGTATAATGAATAATTTTAGAGATTTGTTAGAGAATTGCATAGAGTTTTTTATGAATGATTTTACTATATAGATGTATTGAAACTAACCTTATTCTAAATTATGATAAATTTCATTTTATGATTGAACAAAGTATAATTTTATGGCATATTATTTATAGAAAGGGCATATTATTTAAGAGTGATGCAACATATTATGTTTGAGATGACCTTTATTTATTAAGATTTGGCAGTGATTAGGTTATTTGCAAGTATATACCTAATCATGAGATTCCTTTGGTCGTTTAGTTTTGTCATGCTTCTATGGTAGGAAATATCATGGACTTCAAAGGATTATTAGGAAAGTGTTAGATGTTGGACTTTATTGGCCATTGTTTTTAAAGATTCATAGCATACATTTACTATATGTGACAAATGTCAATGAATAGGTTGTCCTATTTTCAGAAAGTTAGAGATGCCTCAACAACCAATGCTATATCACTACAAGAATATACTTATTTATCTATGAAATATTTCTCACGAACTTTTTTTATGAAAAAATTAATTACCCATTGAGTATTTCTCATAAATTTATTTTTATAGAAATTTTTCATAAATTTGTTTGTGAGAATTTTTTCAAAAATTTGTTTGTGAAAAAATTTCCCATTGATTTATTTGTGAAAAATTTCTCATGGATTTGTTTGTGGAAAATTTTCCATGGATTTTTGATGAAAAATAATTTCCTACTAGCTTTTTACCTACAAATTTAACAAGTTTTCGAATAACCAAACTTGAAATTTTACAACTGACCAAGTGTTAACTAGTATGACTTAGAATTTCACAACTGACCAAGTAAAATTTAGAATTTTATAACTGACAAAGTAGAACTTGAAATTTCACTCAAACACATAAAAAAACTCACATCAAGTTTTCATATAAATTTTCACAATATTTTTATTCTTTTATACTCTTATATGAACTCTCTTTATTGTAAAATCAATATTTAATTTTATACTTATTCTATTAATTTGATTCTTATCTTGTTTTAAAGTTAACAAAATTATCTACAACTTTCATTCTGACCTCAAAATATGATTCAATCATTTACTATGCTCAAATTAAGAAAAACAAAAACTTTCGTTCTAATCCTGACAACATAACCTTTAATTACTAAAAAAAATCATATATTTCATTTTACCAACTATTTATGAATGCAATTAATTTCATTGGTTAGCTAACATTTAGGACTACAACTTTGATGAAGATTTTTTTCCCAAATTCGTAACAAAAACATGTCAAAATAGAGTCATAACCTCAAAGTAAAATATCTCTAAGTCAATTTAATATATTTTCTCATATCTTAACCATAAATTCAACCTTAAATGTTTAATGATTATAATTTTTCTTAAATATAATATAAAGTTTATAAATAAACTAAAAAAAACCATGAATAATCATTCATTCAAAATTATATTGAGGTCTTATGATTGCTTCAAAACAAATAATCTTCTATTGATGCTTAAGGATTATATCTCTATCTAAAATTCTTATAAGTACTCATATACAAGGCATTCTCCACACTCTCTTACCTCGAATAAATATTTGCGACGTCTTGAGATATTATGCTCTCAACTCCTTATGTATCACCTCCAATTATCTCCTCTAAGATTTTTTTTTCTCCAAGATTAAATTAAATTCATAATATCTTTACAAAAATATTAATAGTCTTACATTATCTTTCAAAATAAAAATAACTCCACATTATTTTTAATAATTTCAAAATATCTTTATTCCTAAATTTATTTTATTTTATTTTTTAAATCTAATTAAATATATTATTTAAGTCAAATAATTTAATTATATATATATATTCTAAAGAAATATAGGATTTTATATTTTATTCTATTAATTTTTTCAATATACTTTTATGTTTCATTATGCAATCTTTAATGCTTGAATTCTAATATTTCAATCAAATTCTCTGGACCTTTTTTGATTCCTTTTTCCAATCTTTTCAAATATTTCAATATTCAAATCCATCACCTTGATAACTTTGATCATATTACAGGTCTCAATCATTTTTTTTATATTTCTCTTCAATTCTCATTAAAGACACTTTTCAATACATTATATTTTCAACCATTATATCTTCATATCCATCAAATTTTAACAATGATATTTTTTCAATCTTATTTTTTCATTTACATACAAACCTTTCCATAATTTGTAACATTACATAATTTTAAAAAAAAAATTAATGTTTTTTTTTCAACTATCATATAGTAAATAATATTATCTCTTATAATTTAATTTTTTAGAGTATAATTAATATGATTTTTTAAAAAAAAAATTAAAATTAACTTATATATAATTTTTTATTATAAATTAATTAAAAAAATAATATATAAAAAATGATTAATAATTCTAGATATTATTAGACAATGTATTTCTTTTTCGAGATTAATATGAAATTTTGAAATAATAATATTAAGGTAATTATTTTTTCTTTGATTATCTTTTAATTGATTTGGAGAATTAATATACTATTTTTCATTTATAATTTTTTCATTGGATAAGTAAATTGAATGATTTTTTTTAATCTTTGAAAATATATATTTATTTCATGTTAGTTGTTTAATATTAATAAAAAGATAAAAATTTATAAAATTAATTTTTATTTTTCCTATTCGTCATTATTTTAAATAGATATTTACGTATTATTTTTAAAATATAAGGTAGTTCTTATATATAGATTAAATTATATTTAATTAATAATATATCACGACATATTCAAAATAAAAGATTATATAAGTGATAAAAATTTAATTTTGGATTTATTAATTTAAAGAGAAAATGTAAAGTGAGAAATGATTGATATATAGAAATTAACAGTAAAAATAATTTCTCTAATCCGATAGAAAAAAGAAAAAAAGAAAAAAAATGTGACTTAATTATATCTCATGTATTTTATTTTTTATTTATATATAATAAAAAATAATGAATATATATATATATATATAATTGATTTTCTCTAAAATGATTTCTTTTTTATCTTTATTATATTATAGTTTTATTTTCATTTACAATAACAACATAGTAAAATTTTAAAAATATTACTATTTTAGAATAAATATTTTTATATTTTTTTAAATTATATTTTTTTAGATTTAATATTTTAATTTAATAATTTTATAAATTTTATAATAATAAATAAAAATTAATTTTATATTTAGTTTTATTAAAATAAAATATTAAAAATATCATATTATTTAATAATATAATTAAATTAACGTATATATAGAGTATATTAAAATTTATCTTATATATTAAATTTAAATTTAAATTAATTAAAATTATATATTATTTAAAATTAAAAAAAAAGAATTGATAAACTAAAAAAACTAAAAAGTAATTTTGATAATCCCCTTTTTTTTATATATAATATTTATAATACTATAATTAATATATATTATAAATTCGATATGAAGTGTGTGGACCTACAGCAAAAGAATCTCATAAATATGTATCGTTTAAATTTCATGTTTTGGATATTGTCCCAATCAAAACCCCCATTGCCACCTGCTAGTATCTGTGTTTTCTTTTTCTTCCTATCTGTATTCTGTATGTTAGGTCATTAATATCACTAGTTACATTAATGGAGCATACAAATACTTTATTTACAGTATGAAATTTTATAAATGAAAAATAGCTTTATTATATTTTTATTATTTAAAATTTGAGGTAAATTTTTAAATATAATCTTAATTTTTCAAATTTAATAATAATAATAATAATTTTAATTTAAAATTTTTAATTTTAATATTTAAGAATTAAAAAAATTATTTTTATTAATTTTAAAAAATTAAAATAAATATTTTTAAATCACGATTAAATAAAAAATATATTAAGAAAAAATATGTTTTAATCTTTATAAAATAAATAATATATTAAAATAATTCTTATAATTTTTTTATAAATTTAATTTTACAAAATTTAAATATATTATTTTAATTTACATTTTTCATAGATATAAACTGATGTTTGTGATAAATAAAGATTTGAACTATCATATGTAGATCTCTCTCTCTCTCTATATATATATATATATATATAATTTTCATGTTACAAATATATGATTAAATTTATCAAAAGTTAAATTAAAATAATATATTTAAAATTTATAAAAATTAAACTTAATAGAAAATCTTATAAAAATGATTTTAAAGTATTAGTTATTCTATAAAAATTAAAAACATATTTAACCTAAAATATTATTAAAAAAAAATTATAATAAGATAAAAAAAAATTAATGAAACACGCACTTTCATTTAACGACAAAAAAGGACAGTTGGTCCCATGTCATTAAGATAACATATTTTCCACATTATCGTTATCTTCTTTCACTTCCTTTTTGACTCCTTTCTTCTCACTCACTCACATGTTACATTTCAGTTCGATTCAAATGGCCCAAAACAGCGAGAGTGAGGCCCAAAGCCCAGAAACATCCGAGCCCACGGTAAGGCGTCCCGTCGGCGGGACAGAGTTCAGCTGGTGCAAGGCGGTTCCTATTGGCACCGGCGTCACCGTGCTCAGCCTCCTTCTATCGAAACCACCCGAAATCCCAATTCTCCAAAATGCCCTCCACAATCTCCAAAATACCCACCCTATCCTCCGTTCCAAGATCCACCTCGATCCCTCCACCAACACCTTCCACTTCCTCACCCCTCCCAACCCCAACATTCAAATCCAATCCTTCGATCTTGCATCAACGGCCAGCATCATTCAGGCCCAATCCAACGGCCATGATGACCCTTTCCACGCGCTCCTCGAGTATGAGATGAACCATAACACGTGGTGCGATTACACGCTACGCGACCTTGAGGTGCTCCACGCCTCTGTCTATAATGTTTCCCGTGACCGTTATGCGGTGTTCCTTCGCCTCCACACCTCCGCTTGCGACCGCGCCGCGGCGGTTGCGCTGCTCAGGGAGCTCTTGTGTCTCTTCGCCGGCGCTGATGCTGACGAGACCGGTGAAGAGAAGGTGAGTTTGGCGATCGAGGATTTGATTCCTGAGGGGAAGATGCACAAGCCGTTCTGGGCGCGTGGGTTGGACGTGCTTGGGTACTCGCTGAACGCGCTCAGGTTCGCGAATTTGAACTTCGTGGACGCTGCTTCGCCTCGAAGTTCAAGGATAGTGAGGTTGCAACTGCATGCAGATGAAACCAAGAACCTTCTAGCTGTGAGTTGCCAAACCAACCTTCTTTCTGTTTTCCATTATCTTCTTATTGGTGTGAAATCCTAATTAGTGAAGAAATTAAAATGAGAATTTTTTTATTGAAATGTATAAATGTATACTTTTACAATTTTTAATATTTTTTTAATTCATTACTCAGAAGACCATTTTTATTGATTTAAATTATATATTTGAATAGTTAATTAAAGTAAAATAGATTGACTCCTTTATAGATTTTTCAGATGATACATGATGCTTGTTGTTTTCTTTTTCTAACTTTACACTAATCTCTTATTCGAAAAATATTACACTAACTTTGCTTATAAATTATTTTAAAATTACATTAACTTTCTCAATTCTTCAACTGTTGGAAAGTGCCCTACAAAGAAATCTCTTAATCTTTTAATTAATTAATGTATTAAAAGTATTTTTATAGGTGTAAACAATTGATGTAATATATAATTTAGAATAAAATCTGTAGAAAAAACCGGGACAAAATTCCCAAAATATTTTATAGAATTGTTTCTAGAAAGTAAGTGTTACATAAAATGGAATATCGAATTGGAATATTATTATTCCGTAGGTAGGACTTTGGAGATCAGATAAAAGGGATTTGGAAAGATTCCCTTATTTTGCATTTGTTGCATTATAGGTTTATGCATAAATTTTATTGAGTAAATGAGTGTGGTTTTGTTCCGGGAGAAAAGACAAGTAAATGGTTGCTGTTGCATATCTTTTAAATAGCTTAGCCTATATTTCGAGTTAATTTTTATAAATTTACACAGCTAATAAACATTAATGTCTTTATTTTAACTGTTCTTTTACTCAGTATAATAATATGTCATTATCCTTGCCCTAACTTGTGATTTTCAAAATTGGCCGTATTTCTGTGTTGCTGTCACGTCGTGTCCTTATTGTAAGTGTCGAAAATTTTGGTCCTCTCGACAGTGACTCGTCATTATTAGTTTATACATAAGATATATCTGCATTTCCATAATATTATGACCAATTTTGAAACTCACAAAGTGTGTGGTAAATCTTCGTTTGGTTGTTGGAGTCGCTGTCTGAAAGAATGATTGAGAATGGGGATAAGGCAGGGTTACAAAATTACAGATGTGTAGGTGATAACTCCAATGTCCAAGTACGACAACCAATTGCAGCATATATACACTGACTACACTCATAAGATTACAAGTCCTGCTCCTGCATTCAGTTCATGGCTCATTTTGTGTCTACTTCATTATCATTATGTTGTTAAACATAAGAAACTAAACATTGATATCACCAGAAATAGACTTCAACCTACCAAGAGAATTTTGCTGTTAAATGTATTATAGTACTATTGAATTGGGCTTTGAACTATTAAATATCTTGACAATTGCAATCTCTATTTCCAAGCCTGGATTTCCTCTTTTCTTAAAGGGGATGAAAATACTATCCATGTTTTTTCAATAAAAGAAAACTTCTTTGGCACATCATATAGAACTCGTTAAATTAATCTTAAAAATCAAAGCAATTAGGAAGTAATAAGGGGTGTGTGCTTCAATCTCACAGGTTACAGCTCTATAGTTTGATCCAAACTCTTTATAATATCAATTGGATTTATCAACTGAACGAATTGATAGATGATAATTCATATTTGCAGTTGGAAGAAAATTGCAGCCAATTATAAATATGACTAATATCAGCTGCAATGTCATATTATCTACTTTTTTGTCTCTAAGTATTTTTAATTAAAATCCACGCTTTAGATAAAAGAATTAGTGAGAAAACCTAGTATTAGCCTTTTTGCCTAATAAATTTTTTCTTCAAATTGGAAAAACTATTTGCTAATTTTTATGCATTCAATGTGTTGCAATCTGATTGTTGTGAAGTGTGAATATGGCATCCTACTCTGTAGTATGTACTCACTTTTTGCTTATGGTCTGGTTAATTTGATGGATTAAGTTAACAATGAAAGATCTTGTAGGGATGCAAGTCAAGAGGGATTAAACTTTGTGGGGCACTTGCAGCAGCTGGAATGATAGCAGCATGGACCTCTAAATGCCTTCCTAATTATCAAAGAGAAAAGTATGCTGTAGTAACACTTGTTGATTGCCGCCCACTTCTTGATCCAGTCCTTCCCAGCAACCATGCTGGTAAGCCATATTTTCTAGTAATTTTTTGTTTCTTTTTTATCCTGCTACTACTACTTTCACATCATACCTAACAGGTTTACATATGCATGCCCTCTTCTCTTTTCAGCCTGTGTCCTATTTGTAATAAATTGGAAAGATTATTATTTCTTTTATTCTGTTGGCACTTAATATTAATTCCTGTAACTACTACTAATTTTTAAGTGAAACAGCAAGACATTATTAAGTTCACAATTATTTGAGTGGGCTACAAGGTGACACTTGCAACATAAACAGTATCAAACCTTGCCAGTGTTCCATGTATCTTGAATGCTTTTATTTTTATTTGAGTTTTCAGAAAGTGGTAAAAACAATTCTTGGATGCGCAGGAAGGGAAGGTTGCTTCTTATACTAACGAAGTTAATCTCACTTGTTATTGAAATAATTTTCTACAGGCTTAGTTAATTAATTAGTCATGCTAGGGATATGATATAAAACTATTCATATGTCTCAACTTTAAAGTCTAAGCTTTTGAGATAGTTTATTCATGACAAATTAGATAATGGTGTGATGCTTCTTTTTTCAAATTACATTTTTTATTTTCTTGGTATAATTTTAACGTTCTGCTGCAAATACTTCCATTGTTTGGTTCAGGATTTTACCATTCTGCCATCCTTAACACACATGACGTGTGTGAAGAAACCTTATGGGAGTTGGCAAAGAGAAGCTACACCTCCTTTGTAAATGCTATGAACTACAACAAGCATTTCTCAGATATGTCTGATCTGAACTACCTCATGTGCAAGGCTATTGACAACCCCGGTTTGACACCGTCGTCTTCTCTTAGAACTGCCTTGATCTCTGTGTTCGAAGATCCTGTCTTTGATGATTCTGCTGACATGCATGGAGAGATTGGATTGGAAGACTATGTGGGTTGTGCTTCTGCTCATGGTGTTGGGCCATCCATAGCCGTATTTGATACCATACGGAATGGAATGTTGGATTGTGCTTGTATATATCCATCACCCCTTCATTCAAGAGAGCAGATTCAGGGACTAGTTGATCATATGAAGAGAATACTTGTGGAAGGTTGTAACAGTGAAAATCAACAAATTGAACCATGAGCCTATTATGAGGCTAAGTACGGGTATACTTTCATGATTAAATTCATAAACTTCGTTGCTTCTTCAGTTTCAGTTTGTGTGATTCTCCTTTATCTTTGAATTTACCACGCCAGGTATTTTAAAATGAAGGTAGAAGTGTAGTCATTGCATTGGTAATAGCCTCTAAAATAATGCAGAGATTTATTTTTCTACTGAGGTTATTGATTTATTTCATTCTCAATCTGCCACAATATTTATGACCGAATTATGTTTGAAGGAAGCTCCTTACGCATTACACACATAACCTTGTGTAAGTTTTATGATTTTATTACACTTGATTCTATTTTAACTTTTTAACTCTGTCATCTTACACAAATCCGAGGTGCATCTCAGCACTGAGCATTATTTATCTATTCATTTTTAAGACAATCCAATGGAACATGATAAACAAACTGCTAAACATGGTAAATATGGCTGGTCTCAATTTGATTATGAAGAAAAAAACAAACTGTGGTCCAGTAGCTAATTAAAGTGTGGATTATTTTATTCCTAACTTTTCTAAATGTTTATTTAGTTTCTCGTAAATTATTATTTACTTATACCATCAATATGAATAAAAAATGACTAAAATAAATAACTTTTAGTTAAGTCAGCGATTAAGTGAAGTTTTAAAATTATTGTGTAAATCAACTAATATAGATTGCTTTAACTTTGGTCTATAAAAGAAAAAAGAAATCAGTATAGATCATCGGTTACAATTTAATTTTTTACTATTTTTATGTTACCTGCAGATTCCAGCTACATGTACTTGTGCATAACAGATATACTTGATGGTGAGAATTACCTTAAAGTAATCTTTTTTATTGTGACTAATTCGTGCTTTTTATACCTTCAAGGGAGTAGGGAACAGATTGGAGAACTTTAACATTCTAAGAAAGATTACAGAGAAGAAATATATCCATGGCAATGTTCTGCATACATGCATTTATCTAGGTTATATATTTAAATTACCCTTGGGCGGGTAAATTCCTAGGGAAGAGCACATAATACACATGTAAATTCGATGTAGGTAGATTTTCTTTTTCTTTCCAAATCTAGGACAGCACTAGATTTCCAGTGAAAACATCCAATTGACTATTGAACATGCACAATTGTTGCCAGATTACTGAGGTCACTTTTACGGCACTGGATGCCAATTGTAAAAGTAAGGGAAACTTTTAATTTTCGAAATTATATGAGAAAAATATAAAAAACATAAGCTTCGCTTAGATTAAAATATTGAATTACTGATAGTTCACTGTCATACAGTCAAAAAACTAATTTACAAGTGAGATCAATCATACTTGAAAATTGATGTACCAATAGCTTCAATTGAAAATGAAGTTAGTTACAGATGAAACTTTCTTAAAATTTAGATGTTATTTATATACTAAATGGAATTTTTCAAAAATATTAACTATTAAACATGAACACCTAGTTCTTCTAAGTCAGGCTAGAACATCCAATAAGCATAATCCCACCAAAAGGTCACACAGATCTGATGCATTTCAACACTAACACATGGCACATGATCTGTTTTCTGCACTTTTAAGCAAAATCTTCAAAAATCTTTCCTAAGTCAAACTTGCCATTGTTGCATTCAATAGCATTCACCACCTCTTGAAATGTGGAAGCACTGCATGGAAGCACTAGGCCATTCCTCTGAGCAAAGCCAAATTCATTGTAGGCCTTCTCCAGCAGGATCTTGAATAGAGGGTGAGAAAGGTAGCTGGTTGGGACCACATATCTCTGGCGCTCATCACCAACATAAAGTGCAAAGAAACCAGTTGGGGTTGCGCTAGAGGGAGATTCCTTTTCCTCCTCATACTCCTTTAGCAAACATTCTTGGTAGGGAGGGTCAGGGTCAGCTCCCCCAACAGCCTTCACTTTCCTGGCTAGTTTCTTCAATGACACCATCTTTTTCCCTAGCATTTTCTGTCAGATTAAACCAACCATCAAAGGGTTATCTTCTGTGGAGAATACTGAAACAAAATTAAGCACCAGAAGTGTTTCTGAGAATATGGAAGGAGAGGTATGTAGATGAGGAGGGAATGTCTATTGAGCAAGTTGAAGGGAGGACTTAGATTTAGGATGGTATATGTAAGAGCAAATAAAGTGATCATAGACAAATGAGAGTAGAATGGGGAATGTTGTCCTTCTGAAAAGTCCACTTTTCCACCTTTGAATTATAATGTTTTTGAGTGTGGAAAAATATTCTCAAGTCTTTCAAGTTGTCTTGAAGTGGGCGTTGGCTTAAGCCTGCTGACTCAAATAATAGTTAAATTAAGAGATTAAATTAGATAACTTGGTATTGTTATAAATTAGGGAAAAAGACACCAGCAATGTGTGGTATACTACTACTACCACTTTAAAGTTAGTAGCATAGCAGCATGATAATACAGTTGGTGTGAGTCTCTCTTCCACATTTGTTGGTTCTGCATTATTAGGTAGCTAATGCATACGTGTCATTCAAGTGGAGCATGCCAATGCCTTGTTCAAGCCTAAAACAAAGATTAAAAATGGGTGGTATATAATTAAACGTTTGATATCATTCATTAAAAATGGTAAGACCACACTAATCCCGTGGGCGTGGTTATTAGTGGCCACTCATTAGGAATCATTGTTCTTTGAATCTAAAACTCGATTATGGTATAGTTTTGGCTTTCTATATTATCGCATAATATAAGGAACTTCCAAATAAAATCTCAAGTTAGAAAACCCCACAAAAATGTGAGCCACGAAGTATCAGAATTAATGTTTCTACTACTGAATCTGTTTTTAAAAACCATATCGAATCTTTATATCTTACTTCTCCACCACTCTTTTATTAGCAGAAACAGTATAATTTCAGTAAGATTTAATTTGAAAATGAATCATTTAAAGCAATGGTGTCATCTGAATCAAGTATTTTGGATCTGATATCACAGTCATAAGGAGGACCCACAACGTGCAAGGAGAAAAGCAAGGGAGTTGAAAATTTAAAGGTATTCATTCGTTCATTCAGGCATGTCACTGATAAGGGATAAATGACTTTAAAAATTTATATTCTCCATGCATTTTCCACTTAAATTTATTTTATAACAGTATAGAAGGTTATAATTCCACTAAACATTAAATAGTCAACATAATTCATTAAAAAACTCGAAAGAAGAAAAAGGAGAAGAATCTAGATGGAGAAACTAAAGCCAGCTAATCCTAAAAGCTCCAAGGTTGATTTTTGTTTCATTTTCCAGCGAGTATTTCTGTCCTTATGATTTTGTGACGATTAATAAGTCTTCAGAAACAATAAGACATTCTGGTTAAAAATAAATAAAATAATTTGGTTTTGGTCAAAGGAAAGTGCTTTCATTGGTGACAAGCACGAAGGTGGTGGTGTGAACAATGGAAATTGTTTGTGGGGTTGACACCAAACCAAACCAAACCAAGGTTTGAGGTTGTGTTGTTTGTATTTGTTATTATTATGATTGTGTTGTTGTGGCCCATGATTAGAGAATTACTACCCTACTGTTATGGTTGACAAAATATAAGGGAGCCGTACAATGTTTGACTGTGGTAGATGTAGTTTCTTTCTTATTTCATGGCGTTAGGTACGGAAATGTCCTCTAAATTATTAGGCTTTATTGCTTTCTTGCCCGCCAATCTCGCCCCAATCAAAATCGGATGATCCTCCTTCCTCAACTCTTGTGACTCTTGTGTAGATCATCTTGCTTTTTATGTCTACAAAATATATTCAGGAGAATAAGAAATATATTATAGATTTACTTTTTTTTATTATCATAAATTTATTAATTTTATGTTTCATCTTTAATATTTTTTTATTTTATTCATTTTTAATAATTTTTTTTTATATTTGATTCATGTCATATAAGTTACTTTATTTTAGTACTCATATCATTATTAATTTTTTACGTTATTATTTATATATTTATGTACTGCATATTTTTTTTACTGAAATTTTTTTAGTTCATCTTAGATCTAATTTGAAGATAAAAAAATAAAAAAATTATGCCATATCCAAAATAAATTTGATATATTTAAATATGTTATTATTATTAAAGATTTGTCTTTAATATTTGAATGAGAACAAACGAATCATCATAATTAAAACCCCCAAAAGTAATTCTCTATCATTTCACATTATAAATAGATATGTCTAATCCAAGTAATACTCACTCATTCTTAACCTAATTCTAAACCATGTCTACACTGTATACTCACTTGATCATCGGAGTATAAACGCAATTAACCTTACACAGTCCTGAAGGAGTCAAGAGCAGACCGAGAAGGAGACTAGAGCAAGTTGAGAAGGAGTCGAAAGCAAAGAAGGTACTCGGCCTTTATAAGTACATTTTGGCGCCCACTGTAAGGGTGAGTGCATTCAGAGTTATGACGATCACCAGAAATATGAGCCAAGAAGAATCTAGGAGGCTGACTGAGGTCTCTCCCCTAGAAGAAAGGCTATTGATGGAGGTTATCCTAAAGGAGTAAGCGAATCCAGTAACAAGAATCGAGGAGTCACCACTTTCTTCAGTCTCAAATTGAGCATTATCATTGGCAATTTGAAGCTTGGATTCATGATTAGTATTATTTTTCTGTTATTAGGGAATTTTTCATGAAACTTTTTTAGGTAAAAAAAGACCATTGAAATTGGAGATCAAGCTTACAATCTGAACAAATAGTATCAAGAAACAAAATGGCTAAAGTGGTTGAGCATATTGTCACATGACACCCTCACACTATTGATTTGCCAAAGAAAAAAAAAGTGATATTGGCATTGATTAGGGTTTGGCCCTACTCTAAAGATGAGATCGACCCTTCTATTAAGGAGTGGACACACTATGTGCCTTGTTGTGTCAACACTGTTTCCTCATCATCACCAAAAGAGACATTTTGTCCTTCCAATGTTGAAGAGTTAGGCTCGTGATTAGATTTGTTGTAAAGTAATATAATCTATCTTGACACTATTTACAATTCAACCTAGGAGTTTTATTTCATTGTGCAATTTGGTGTGGTAATTTGGAAAATGTTAAAACGGAGGATATTTCTGGTAAAGGAATTTTCTCTATTCGTCCATTAATCTTTATTGTCCCATTTGATAAGGGTAAATTTCAGGAAAATGTTAAAAATTCTGGTAAAGGAATTTTCCCTATTCCTCCATTAATCTTTATTATCCCATTTGATAGGGATAAATTTCAAGAAAATGTTAAAAAGAAGGATATTTATGGTAAAGGAATTTTCTCTATTCGTCCATTAATCTTTATTGTCTCATTTGATAAGGGTAAATTTCAGGAAAATGTTAAAAAAGAGGATATTCTCTACTCCTTTATCAATCTTTATTATCCCATCTGATAAAGGTGAATTTTAGGAAAATATTAAAAAGGAGGACATTTTTTATAAAAGAATTCTGTCTACTCATCTTTATTACCCCATTTGATAAGGATAAATTTCAAAGAAAGGTTAATGGTGATGAATTATTATAAAGAAAAAGGTCATCGGAAAGTACAATGCCTAAAATTACTAAAGTTTCAAGTGTGAATCAAATTTGCATTGAGAGCTTCCTCTAACGCTCTTCCCTGGTTAACCACCAATGGAGTATAGTGGCTAAACTTTGGGGGTCTCTCCTTGTACCTCTCCTTAGTCTGTGATTTACCCGCTCTCTCCTTGTAAAGTGCTTTTTCCTCAGGTTCCTTCTTCCGATTTCGGTACATCCTCATCTCCTCCATTTGAATGAATCCAGTAGCTCCACTTCTTGTGACGCTCATAATTTAGAAAACATTTTTATTTGAATATGTGAAATTTTCGCAATTTTTTTTTTCGAAATCGAAATTATTGTAAATATTTTTATACTTGCACAAATATAAAGGAAGAAAATAAAAGAAAATGATAATTTATAATAATATATGCATTTATATATATCATATAAGTATCTGTCCCAGAAACCATAATATAACATTTACAACTAAAAAATGATGGGTAAAACATTTAAAACCAAAAGTGTCACATATCTATAGTCCCATCAAGTAAGTTCCTATTAAACTATCAAGCATCTATCATCTCTATGGGGAGAAGCCTTCATTCTCAGCTTCATATAAAGCCTCAAAGGCCTCCATCTCATCGGATGAGAGATCAGATAGTGAGATGTCTCCCTCATCAATTGTGACCTCCACTGGTGTCGTCCTCCCTCCAGTCACTCTCGTCGGCATTCCGGTAGCATCATGATCAAGAAACTGGAACTGGTAACGCAGGGGTCTAGGGGGTCGCACAGTACCTCTATATATATCATAGTTATACGAGTGGGTGATTCTCCTATTACCTTCCATATAAAATGGCAAGCTATACGATGCATGGGCATCCACAGTGATGACTGAATCCGGTCCGTCTATCCCAGGAGTTAATACATATTTATAAAAACCTACCTGCTGGTATTCTCTGAAAAACTCATTATATCTATAATTATATTGTACATCTACTATTCTAATTCTGCGGGGTTGGGTGGTCATTGTTCTGCCCTGAAATGTTGGATATAAGGGTGAGTCTATTCCTATTATAATCTTAATGTACTCAATGAAATAAAGGGTAACAAAATATAAAACAATAAGATTAACTCAATCAGTTTCATTCAACATGAAGAATTTGAACCAATCAATCAATCAATCAAATAGTAGCATACAAGCAAGAATTTAATA
This sequence comes from Macrotyloma uniflorum, assembly GCA_016859785.1. NCBI lineage: Eukaryota > Viridiplantae > Streptophyta > Magnoliopsida > Fabales > Fabaceae > Macrotyloma > Macrotyloma uniflorum. The sequence goes on along the minus strand of BDMB01000077.1, from coordinate 609,429 downwards.
TTAATCTAATATGAATTTTAGATGGTCATTCTTTTCATCTTTCCCTTCCATCACATCTCACCATTTCCACTATTATTTTGGGTCCCTAAACGCTGCCAACTTCACCACCCAGATGATGTTGGCCTTACGCCGGTGTGGATAGCTGCCAGTTAGCACTACGCTACACGGATACAACGTGTGCACATAAGCCCCTTTGACAAAAAGCATAGTCAGTGATTTAGTCGGGAACGAAGTGCGAAGCCTGTGACAGTCCCCAAGCACATCGATGGCTGAGCCACTTCACCACCCTTCAGTTCCCCCAGGTTATTGAACCTTCCTGAACTACACCCTAGTGTATCTCTGTAACTAAACCACACGGAATTTTAACTTGAAGGGATCTTACTGTCTAAATCTCACAACTTTCCTACTCTCTAGGTGATTAATTTCAACTTATCATATCCAGATACCACTTAATCATAAAAGACAATCACATCGGGGTGCAAATAACAAAATAGGGCACAATAGAAAACGGGGGTGCAAATAGTAAAAACAAGGGGTGCAAATAGTAATTTTAAATTTTTTTATTTTTTTTTTGTTGCGCTCAGCGGAAGTCAACGGTCAACCGCTAAGCGGATTTTTTTTATATTAAATAATTATATTAATATTTATTTTCTTTTTTTAAAAAAATAAAAATAATAATTATAATAAAAATAATTTTTATTAATTTTAAATAACACACAAAATAAAATATACATCCAAAAATTAAGGGTGTTACACTTCTCATTTCATCGAGGGTGGCTGCCAGATTTTTAGACAAATTATCAACAAAGGGTCCTAGCCACAACGACCTTAGCAAGTTATAGCGAGCAATCTAGGAATTAATCTTGAGATTCTTAGACAAACTTGAGAATATCTATCCATGAATGCTCATAGAGATTCTCCTTCTACACAATTTGCTTGAGTGTGTCACACCACGTTGGAGGAATTTGCTGAGAAAGAAGAAGAAAGTTGGAGCCTTTAACTTCAACGTTGGGAAGGGAAGATTTGAGGGGAAAGCCACGTAGACTAGAGTCTTTCCCCATAATACCCTTCCTTTCAAATTGTAGTGGTACTAAAAGATTCCTTCGCCTAAAGGAGCAGTGTTGAATGGTAGAGTGAGAAAAAATTGAATATTAATATGATAGTTTAGGGTATAGTAGAGTCTATATTTGTCGACGAAGAAGGAGGAAGGTAACCACAAATTCACGGGGATTCGCAGATTCGCATCACGGATTGCATCATGGATTCGCAAATTTACATAACTGATTTTTGTTGTAGCCGTAATAGAGGTAAATTTCGTAATAGAGGTAAATTTCGTTCCATTAAAGTTTGATAGTGTTGGTTTGGGACAATCGATTATTTGATGGGCATAATCGATTTTGGTTTGGGGATAATCGATTCTGATTCGGGGATAATCGAATTGATTTGTGTTTTCATCATTTTGATACAATGTTTGTATTTTTCTACATTTATCAGTTTGATTCTGGGTTCGTTTGCTTTTGATTCTGAACGTGGCAGTGCATAGATGTAGGTTCGTTTACGTTTAATTCTAGGTTTGTATACATTTGATTCTACGTTCTCTCTCGATTTTGATTGAACGTGGTAGTGCACAGGAGAAAGAAGATGGAATTTTATAAAAAATATTTTTCATAATAAACAAATAAATAATTATATTTTAAATTTTTAAGAATTATATATATATATAATATTAATTATTATATATTTTATATATTAATTTAAAATAAAATAAGATAATAATAAAAAATTATCATTAAATTTAATATCTAAAATTTAAATTATTATTTAAAATGGTAATTTTTTTTAATTTCAAAATTTTAGTAAAAATTATTCTAAAATTATAATTAAATTTTTAAAAATATAAAAATATAGAATTTTAATAAATTTATTTATTAAAATATTTTGTTTAATTATATTTATTTATATATCTTATTTAATATATAAAATTATATTATTCAATAATTAAAATTTATTATTGTAATAATATTTAAAATAATTAATATTAAATATAAATTAATATATTTATTTTATATTATAATAATAACTTAAAAAATAGTTTTAAATAATAAAAAAAAATATTTATAAAAATATTTTATAAAATATAATGAAATATATTAATAAGTATATTATTTTAATAAAAAATTATATATTATTAATACATATTAATTAAATTGAAAATAATTTAAAGTTAATAATTCTTTATATATATTAATTTAAAATTATTCTAAATAAATAATCATGTATATATAATAATAATAATAATAATAATAATAATAATAATAATAATAATAATAATAATAATAATAATAATAATAATAATAATAATAATAATAATAATAATAATAATAATAATAATAATAATAATAATAATAATAATAATAATAATAATAATAATAATAATAATAATAATAATAATAATAATAATAATAATAATAATAATAATAATAATAATAATAATAATAATAATAATAATAATAATAATAATAATAATAATAATAATAATAATAATAATAATAATAATAATAATAATAATAATAATAATAATAATAATAATAATAATAATAATAATAATAATAATAATAATAATAATAATAATAATAATAATAATAATAATAATAATAATAATAATAAATAATTACATAATTATTAAATATAAAATAATTAATTATTTTTTTAATTTACAAATTAAAATAATTATTATTTTTATTTTTCAAATTTGATTAATATAAAAATATTATTTTATTATTATTAATTTAATAATTTAATTAAAATATTTATAAATAAATTTAAATTTATACTATTTATATTTTATATATGTATAAAGTATAATATATATATATATATATATATATAAATTGATAATATGGTTAAATTAAAATCGACATTTGAATAATAAATTTTTTTATTATTATAATTTTAATAATTTTGTTATTTATAATCTAATTTTTTATAATATAATTATCAAATTATAATTATATATATTTTTATTTATTTAAGTTAGAATTTAGAAAAAAAAATAATAACAATAAATACATAATTTAATTTTATGTTAATTTTATTTTGATATGTATGAATGAGTTTTATTATGTTTAATTTGATAATTATGAGTTTTATTTATATTAAGTTCTTTTTAAAATTTTATTATTTATGTTGTGTATTATTTTTTTAAGAATATATTATAATTCTAATTATAATAATATATTTTTATTTAGAAAAAAGTTATTGGTGAAGCATGAAAGATTAAAAAAATTCGATATTGGATTTAGAAGAAGAAGAATCAGATAATATTATTATAAATAATGATATTATTGGACATGTTCAACAACAACTACAAATACGATTGACAACTGTAGTGGTCACATTATTGTGTTCTGTTACTCATAGTTTATATTTATTAAGTTCTTTGCCAAATACGAGTAGATCTATGATTGAAGATGGTTTTAAAAAGGACCGTCTTAGGTGTGAGTTGATGTCTTATCTTGTACATTCGGAAAGGTATTGCGATATTATACGTATGGGACTTGAGGCATTTATAAATTTATGTCATCGATTGAGAGCAACAACTATGGTCAAAGATGGTTACAGGTCCACAGTAGAAGAACAACTGGCTAAATTCTTACACATGTTAGGGCATAATGTTAAAAATCAAACTGTGTCTTTCTTCTTCCATCGATCTGGAGAGACTGTTAGTCGTCATTTCCACAATATTTTGAATGTCATCCTTGAATTAGAAAGTGAGTTCTTAGTTCAACCATGTACAAACAAGGTGTAATCACAAGTGTTGAACAATAACAAATTCTACCCTTATTTCAAGGTATGTTTTTTACGTGCACATTTATTCATGTATATTTTGGAATATAATGACTTTATGTTTTAATATACATATTATTTAAAAGGATTGTTTGGGAGTCATTGATGGAACTCATGTTTGAGTCAAGATTCGTCAGACAGATCAACCTCGTTTCCGTGATAGAAAAGATTATCCAATACAAAATGTGTTTGCAGCTTGCGATTTTGACATGAAGTTCACTTATGTACTAGTTGGATGGGAAGGAACGACCTCTGATTCTTGGATATTGAAGAATGCCCTTACAAGAGAAGATCCATTAGTCATACCTGAAAGTGATAAGTTATATTTGTAAATATTAAATTTTGGACTATTATTGACCAATTATATTTGCCAATAGTAATATAATATATTTTGTGTAGGCAAATATTATTTGGGAGATGCAGGATTTATGCTAAAAGGTCAAATCATTACACCATACTGTGGCGTGAGGTATCACTTGAAAGAGTATTCCCAAAAAGGACCACTAAATGCACATGAATTATTTAATTATCGTCATTCATCGTTGAGAAATGTTATTGAGAGAACTTTTGGGATTTTAAAAAAGAGATTCTCTATCATTGCAAGTGGAACCGAACCTCATTATTGTTTTCAAACCATAAGGAATATAGTCCTAACATGTTGTATTCTTCACAACTATCTCCGTGGTGTTGATAATGATGATTCATTTTTGAATGATGTGGATTGAGAGTTGATTGACCAAGAGGATGATAGATCCATATCACAAATCCATGAAGATGATTATAGACAAGGGACAAACATTAGAGATATGATAGCAAATCAGATGTGGGCTAATTATCAAAGAGATTAATGTTATGACTTGAGAATAATTTTTTTTTTATTTGAGACAATTTTAATGTTATATTTGATTAATGTTATGACTTTTTGGTACTATTTTGTTATTGTATTTTTGTATTTAAGTTATGAAATTCTAAATATCAATTAATATGTGTGGTAATGACAATGTATATTCCATAAGTAAGGTAATTAAATTTAGTACACGTTCACTATGAATAGGGGAAAGGGACAAATGGTTGAAAGTAGCCATGCATTAGAGAATTTGTGAAATGGACTGACGATATGGATTTTTGTTTATTATCGGCAATGGTTGATGAGGCACGAATCGGTAATAGGGTTGACGGTGCATGGACAACACAAGCCTATAGTAATATCCTCCAATCATTGCAGCAGTCAGATTGACTGGATTGACAAAAAATAATATTAAAAATAGGCAAAAAAGTCTAAAGGACAAATAGCGAGAAGTTCATGACCTATTTAGTGGACTATGTGGATTTGCATGGAACAACAACACACAAAAATTTGAAGTTGAACCTGAAGTTTGGGAAGAATTGATAAAGGTAATATGAATAATGAATTTCTTTTAATATTAGCTTGTGTAAATGTTTTTGTACAAATAATCGAATGTGTGTATTTGACCAGGCTAAACCTTCTACTTCAAAGTGGCGCGTTCACCCAATCAGACATTATGATTTATTAGAAGAATTATGGGGTGTAGATCGAGCCAATAGTAGTATGGTTGCAACTGCAAGACAAGCTCAACATTAAATCACTTGCCAACAATTTCATGTAGATTTGAATGATGTTAAGGAAGTGCAAGTGCATGATGAATATATCCCAACATTTGACGATGCTATTCCTTCTTCAGCACAAATGGATTCATATAGTCCCGGAGCATCCCAATCAATCCCATCTGCTGGGACCTCTTCATCTAGAGGGACAAAGAGAAAAACACCCATGATTGACCTCATTGATTCCCAATTTGATAAGATGACAACACGATTAGACAAGGTTGCTGAAGTCATCGGTGTTGGAAATATGATAAGCCAAAAATTATCAGAAGTGGCTCAACGAATATGCGATCTTGTTGAGAGACAAATGACCATCATGGCTTAACGAAATGAGTTAATAAGACGATATACAATCGTGCAATATTCAGAAGGTGACATTTGGGACATGCTGATAAGATTGAATTTGCCAAATGAACAAATGATTCTTCAATGTTACGAGTTCTTGATTAATAATGAAGCTCAAATGAGGTGCCTTTTTGGGATGTCCTCCCATCTAAGATTGAACTATCTTATAAAAGTCATGTCTAATGCTGGTTTTCAATAAATATTTCTAAGAGTAGATTTATGATTTCTAATATTTTCATGTAAAAGTTAGACTTTAAATTTCCATGTAGTTGTAATATTAACTTTGACTTTTATGTATGAGTTGAACTTATCATATTATATATAATATTAGCTCTAATTTTTACTATATTTGTACAATATTTAACACATTAAATCAAATATTAGGTGGTATTCAAAGACTACAACAAGGTCTAAACACATTATCCTTGCAAGGTCTAAACACAATATCTAGAGCAAAGATTTGAAGACTTGCATTATAGTCTTAGTTAGACTTATGCTTTATGTGAAGTTCTTATGTAATATTTTGTTTTGTTCTATTTGAAAGACCGTAGTTTCATCTAAATTGTTTTGAAATTATGAATGACTTAAATTTTGTACTTCTTGTTAAGTTATCTAATACTATATTATTTTTATTTCATATCTTTAAAATTTACATAATTTTTTTCTTAATTTAAATAATATCTTAATTTCACAAAATTATTTTTTTAATAATATTTTTTTAATTATTATATCTTTAACGGTTTTTATTTATAAAAATAATAATTGATGGCAAATATTAATTTTATTTTAAAAATATTTATTTTACAACCAAGGATTTGGTTAATAACCATTTTCTATCATTAATATTTTTCATTCTATCACATCAATCAAATTAACTACAAACTTCAATATACTTTCTTCTCACTTTCCACACACTTTCTCTTTTTTTTCTTTCCTTTTTAACTCTCCCACTTTCTCCTCCTAATCCAAAAATAGGCTAAAGTTATACCAAATAGTATCTTGTGGTAACTATCTAGCTTACACACAAAAACCACACAATCAATCCAAGAATTATACAACATATCAAACCAATCTCATTAACATCAATCAATATCATTTTTATTTACATTGGCTTCCTACCATCACAATTTCCTTAGCACCCCTACCATCAATACAATTCATTGGCACCTTTGTCATCACAATTTCTTGTGACCTCAGTCACAATTCACAAAACAAAATTCACAACATCATTACTAATATCATTTCACAATCAAATTTCAATTACAATACATCACCAAATCGCACATTACATAACTCAATAATTTAATTATACAACAAATATCTTATAATATTTTACCACATTTCACATATATATTTTTTTAATACAACTTAGAATATGAATGATTATTAAAAAAGAATAAACTTTCACTCAAGAAAAATAACTTCGAAAACGTTTCACTCATTCTCGTAGCATGACTTTTAATCACTCAAAAATTCATATCTTATGTTAAATGAAAACCATTGGTTAGTTAACACACTACAAAAAAATACTTAGTTTTCCACGTTTTGTTAAAACGTGGAAATTCATAACAACTAATCACGTTTTTATTAAACGTGGTTAATTTTCCACATTACTTTATCCTAACGTGAAAAATCTTAACAATTAATCACGTTTTCATTAAACGTGGTTAAGTTTCCACGTTTTTTTGTTCACGTTTTTTTAAAACGTGAAAAATCGTAACAATTAATCACGTTTTCATTAAGCGTAGTTAATTTGCCACATTTTGTTATTTACGTTTTATTAGAACGTGGAAAATCCTAACAATTAATCATGTTTCCATTAAACATGGTTAATATTTTACTTTTTTTATCCACTTTTTTTTTCAGCATTCAAAATAAAAAAATTAATTCATATAATATTGATATTTATTTATATATATTTTAATATTGATTATTCATTTGAAAGTAATAAATCTGTATTATAATATTGATATTTATTTATATATATTTTAATTATTTATTTAATAAATATTTATTTTTATATAAAATTAAGAAAAATATCATACTTTAAATCATGAACTTGAATATTTAGAATTACATATGAGACTTTTCGCATTTCGCTTGTACGTAATTGATTAAGTTATAAGGGTTTTTATTTTTCTTTGAAACTTAGGCTTTTAATCTTCCCACACTTTCATTCATCCCACCGTCAACCGTCAGCGTAAGGCACCACGTTTCTTTTCCAAACATATGCTTTCATTCTTGGAGCGCTCCTCTTCGTCTTGTTGCCATCCCCAAGAAGTGCGAAACCCTTCTTGCCGCCGTCTCTTTGTCTGTCTATTGCCGCAACAGCCCCAGCTGTGCTAAATTGCAATCTTCTGTGTGTTCCTGCGTAGACGTCGTTGCTGCTCCCCCAAATTTCTGGTCACTGCCGTTGTTCTCCCTATTCTTGCAGGACGGTGCCGCTCAAGCAATATTCTTGTCCCAACTGTGAATCAGGTACAAGGCTATGTGCGAAATGCTTTCTCTTGTTTAGTTTGCTTGAAAAGCACGCTATGTTGATTTTTCAATTGTGTTATTTTGCGGTATCTAATACAGGGGAATGGTTATTATTTACTTTTTTTTGTTTATATTTTCCCAAAGAACTAAACTAACAATTTCCAAACTCTAAAGTTCCCATCGGAGGCTCCACTGCTCTGTATTGTTTGTTTCATGTTCAGCATATCAAATTGCAAATGAGACTTAGACGTTGCTAATACTGATGGTTTTTTTTTTCTTGCTTTAGCCTTCGCACCATACCCATATGGTTGTTGTCTTGATTGTACCACAGCTAGTTAGTATAATAGATAAACTTTGATTGTCCTATTACAACATATCAAGTATTTCTTATGTTTTCACAAATATTCATTATTAGACATGCATTTACTATAGTTGTACGTATAGGAAGTATGGATCGAAAATGGATGTGTTAGTCATTTTGGTTAGTTGAATGTCCAAATTATGTAAGTCAGATTGTGGTTTAAGTGCCAAAGTATTTCTAGAGATTAGACACTGTCAAGTANTGTACTTATTATGCCTTGTGAAATATTAAGATTTGGTTTGCTGCTATTTTGGGAATTGTTACAGGTGTGTTTGAAAATTTTGGAATGTCCATATTATAGGGGAGACTCTGCCGAAATTTAGTTAATATTTTAATTTCAGAAGTAATGGATAAGTCATGGATTGATATGCCGAGAAATACTCCCCAATACGGTAGGGGTTTGAATAAATTCTTAACTATAACCCCCACGTTTTTAAGCATAGCTATTTTTTCACGTTTCAAAACGTGGATATTTATTGTAATTACACAAGTTTGCTTCAAAACGTGGGCAAACAACTAACCACGCAAGGATTAACCACGTTTTACACAAACGTGTGAAAAACATTTATCCACGTTTTAAAATATGGTTAACACAGAAAAAAAAAACGTTGGTAATAACCTTTTTTTTTGTAGTGACATCTAGGGCTAAAACTGTTATGAAAGACATTTCTCCAAATTCGTAACAAAAACGTTCCAAAAAGGGTTCGAAATTTCAAAGCGAATAAATTTCCTGATAGCTTGACTTTTAATTATAAAAAAAAAATCGTATCTTGAGTTATATATATATATATATATATATATATTTTACGTGAAATAAAAGTCAGGAGTTAGATAACATCTAGGCCTACAACTTTCATGTAGAACACTTTTTGAGATTAGAAACAAAACCAAGTCAAAATAAGATCGCAATCTTAGAGCGAAACCCAAATCACACTTTCACATATAATAATAAATATAATTCTCATCAATCTCATATAATAACACATCAATACCTATAATCATCTGATCAATCATAATTAATTTTGCTTAATTAGCTTCCCTTACCTTTAAAGGATCTCAAAACGGAATTCTATCCGGATAGAATTAATCTACTCTTCACACTCTTTCCCCTCGTGTTCTCGGATTTTTAAAGAGATAACAATTGAAGGAGAATTTTTGAAAATAATTGAGAAAAATTTGAGAGAAGGAAATTAGGGTTTTCTAAAAACAAGAGTGAAAATGAGAGGATTAAGATTAAATAGATTATTTATAATCTTTTCCCTGCCTAAATAAGTAGGTTTAGGGTTTATCTAAAACTGGACCCTCACAAATAATAAAATAAAAATAATAAATATGAAAATATTAAATAATAATAATAAATATTAATACTAATATTATTATTAATAATAATATTAAGTAATTTATTTTAAAAAATTTGAAAATTATAAATACAATAATAAAAAAAATTATATATAAAAATATTTAAAAAATATATTAAATATTTATAGATAAAACCTTAATGTAAAATATGTTGTATATAAATGTAAAAAATAATAAATAATAAGTATCGTTTACTAATTTAAATTTATATTATATATAACTTTTTTATATAATTTATATTTATATTATTATATAAAATTAATAGATAATATTATAAATATTTATTGTGGTTTATATATAAAATTATATATGTAAAATTGTGTATATAATTAATTTATTGTAGGGAAATAAATCCTTCCACAATAACTAAATTGATCATATAATATAATTATTCACTCATTTTACATTCCATATTGATCATGAAACGTTAATGTTCATAAGTCAAGAATCCTACATTAGCAAAATAACTTAATTATTCACACATAAGAAATAAGATAATAGTACATTATCACCTAATCACATCCATATCAAATAAAAATAATATTGACGATCCAAATCATTTATAATGTCCTATAAATATATCCTTATAACAATTATTTAAAATTGATTAACTTATCAATTTAATTTCTTATAATTGTTTACACTTTTAATATCATTTTTTATTATTATTTTCTTGTTTTTAATATTATTTTCTATTGTTTTTATTGTATCAATTCGTAATAATTAATTTATGTATTATGCATCTTTTCAGTATTTTTAAAATTGACATTTTTATAGATTAATTTCTTAATTTTATTTTAAATTAATTTTAAAAAAATTATTTAAAACTTTTTTATTAATTAATTTTATTTTTAATCAATTATTTAGGTTATTAATATTTATTCCAAATTTTATACAATTAACTTAATAAATTAATTATTTTCAACAAATTATTTAAATAAATATAATTATCCTAAATTTTTAAATAATTTTTAATTAATTATTAATTGTTTAATTTTGAAAACTTTTATTCTTTAAATATAAAAAAATTTAATAATTAAAAAAAATAGTTTAGAAGTCAGAGTGGAAAGATTCAACTTCTCATGAGTGCGAAAAAAAAAAAAATTAAAGTTGGCGTGAGAGCACCCAACTTCACTCGTGATTCATTTTTATGACATTTCACTACTAGAAAAAAATCTTTTTACGTCGGTTATATTGGACATTTAACGTCAATTAACGAAGCGTCGTTGAATGAGATGTCGTTAAATTTAATATCGGTTATGACCATAATTGACGTTGTATCCAAAACTTTCAACGTCGATTATTTAAATAAACGACGTTGAAAAGTACGATTTATTACGTTGGTTATCTTAATAATCGACGTTGAAAGTTTAGGATATAACGTCGGTTATGGTCATAACCGACGTTGAATATGTGTGATTTTACGTCGTTCATTACCATAACCAACGTAGATTTTCGATGAATTTTTAAAAATTGAATTTGTTTTATATTAAAATTTTTGTTACAAGAACTGGTAATCGCATATATATATGAATGAAATATAACACAGTCAACAGACAATAACGAGAAAAGAATTCTCATGAATCAAATAATACAATTACAATCATTCACAAATAATAAAAATAATTCCCTGACTCTCTATGTGCAATTGTTTCTTCCTAATTTGAACAAAGTATTGTGCCCATTTGTTTCTAACCATTTCTATGGTTTCAATAAGCAATGGTTCTTTGTCTGTAAATGCCTCTAAAAACAAAATAATGGCATTGATTAGTTCCGATTATAAAAAATAAATTGAATGTAACAATTTAGTTAAATAAGATGATACTTACCTCATTCCAAGTATCTCGAATGTTTCCAACAATAATCAATCACATCCAATACATGACGTAATATCCACACTCGAAGCTACCAGGTTGTTTGTTACACTAAAATACGATTTATTAATATATAGTTTAGTATAAAAACATAAATTAGATACACAAAAGTTACATACCGTAATGAAATTCCAATTTGGAGCAGTGCTTTGACTTGTGTGTTTTCCATGTAGTGTACTGCAAACCTTAAATACACTAATGAAAAATATTGTTTAGGGTTTAAGACTTTAAAATAAAAGAATTGATATAAAAATACAAGTAGGATGTTAAAAATACATACTCATTTACAATATTTTTTATCTCAATGTCAGGTTTCTTTCCTAATGAGCAGAACCAACATACAACATTCTTCTTTGGACAAAGGACTAATAGTTGCCAATGGTGTCTATATAATTACCAATAATTAGAAGTTATTCAATAGAATAATGTAAGGAAAAATGTAGTTTTGCATAACTTACTGGTTTAAATAAGCCCCAAGGTATATTTCTCCCTTTGACTCCATCACCCAGCTTTGGATGTATTTTTGAACTTCTTCTCGTTTATTTCCTGATTTGGTGATGGATTGGGGCTCTAGGAATCCATAAGCATCTATTGTGCCCTGCTCCTCTGCCAGCTGATGCAACATCCTATAATATACCAATGTGCTTAAGATGCATACATGTCACATGTAAAGCAGTGTATGTAAAAGCTATATATGTACTTACAGTGTCCAAAATTGTAGAACAGCTATGTTTAGACATTGATTTCCTTGTGCAATCTCCAAGGCATCTGTATAGTCAATGTATATAGGGAAATCTTGATTCTGCAACCCAAATAACCGAGCATCCCATTGTACTTGGAATGATTTTATAAACAAATGTGGAGAAATTGGCAGCAAATCATATATTGGTCTTGATGAACCCTCCACATCTGGTGACTTCTCCTTAAATTCATGAGTCGGACCAACATGTTGGACCATAATAATTAGTAACAATCAATTAAATAATTAAATTTATGTTAAAGTTAGAAATGAGAGACAAACATTTGCAACAAGCGATTTTACCAGATGTCTAGGCCACGCAATGAAGGTATGAAGGGCCTGTTCCACTGTTTGCAACTCATCAGTGGGGATAGGGACTTTAGCAGCAACATGTATAACATCTTCAACCACCACTTTCACTAAGTTAGGTGCCAGAGCAACAATGTGGATGGTTGAAGCCCCTAAGTCAATTGATGCATGGGCCACCAATGTTTGTTGACCCTTATCATCCTCAACCCACAATCCACATTTATTCAGCCCTGTGGATGTGGTATGACTAACAGGCACTTCACTAGTCCCTTCAGTAGTAATAAGGTCAGCACAACTACCCTTGGTGCTAACTAGTGCACCTACAAATATGAAAAAAATATAAACTTGTAAATTAAGTTAGCAAGCAATTAAATAAATCATAAGATGTAAATAGCTACCTGATGTAGGAGGAACAGGGTCAATGGGTTGAAGTGGCTGTGAACTAGCAATCGATGCTAGAGTCGGACCGAAAGCAAGCATGAACTCCTCTCTAACTCGTGCAGTGATGGATGGAGTCAATTGCTCCTCAAGTCTTGCAGTGAGGGTTGGAGTCAACTGCTCCTCCAGTCTTGCCTTCAGGGTCCTCTCTAATTCAGCAATATCTTCTTTGCTGAATGATGTGGAGGAGTGACCATCCTTTGATGGTGGTCCAAAATACTGTCGGAGTCTCACCCTTTTACCAACACCACGAACACGGCCTGGATATTCAGGTCTTCCAATTGCAGTTGTCAAGATATCATGACAACCATGAGGTTTGAAAGATCCCTGTGACAACTGATCCTCTAGCTCATCCTACAATAAAATATTAAAAGATGAAAATTAAATTTAATAGTAACTAAAATCAAAGTAAGGGAATCAATCATTTCACTTACAATTTTTGCAGCAATCTGTCTAGCTTCCTCAGATGTCATCTCACCAGAAGGTTTTGTGCGAGCCCTCTTCCACTTCTAGTGACGTGTTGGAGGAGATGGTGGAGGATTTTCCTCTTGGCTTAAACCAGAGGATGCTAACTTTGACTCCTACATTTTTTTCTTCTCCTCCATCATTTTTTTTGTCAACAATTCATATCCTCCACGAGACAAACGATGGGGGGCCACATTTTTTCTCTGAATCTCCTTAGCTTTTAATCTTTTTTCCTACAAGAAATAGAATAATATACACTAAGTAATAAACTTGTAAGTTAAGCCAAAATTAAAAAAGTAAAATCATACCTCCCAATCAGGAGCTTTCCTAGTATGCACAAATTTTGCCCATGTGTCCTCATCTATGCCATATTTTTGGCAAGGAGTCAATCCCTTGTTAACGACATCTGGTGCATAAACCCATTTAGTCGTCAATGTGGATTTGAATTGTCTCCACATTTTTGCTATAGAAGTTATAATCTTCCTCCTTACCTCCTAAGAATTTACAAGATCAAAATGTTCCTACAGTAAAGAAGTAGTTAGTTAAGTTGAGTATATAAACAAGTGAATGATATGTGAAGGAAGTATTAATTTTGTACTTACCAAGAGATCTTGCCAAATCAAATTCTTTACAGTCTCCTCCACATAATCCCACGATGGATGAAGAATAGAGATCTAAATACAAATATATCAAATAAATATAAAGTAAACATTCAAACTACATAATAATTTAAAGAAATACTTCATTACAATAAATACCTTTTCTCTAGCCAGTGTATCCAAATAGCTATTAAATTGGGTGCTATATGGACCTGAGACCTTTCCGGTCTTAGGATCAACAGACACAGTCAGCTTCTGTCCAGGCATGTGTCTAACAGTCAAGCCTTTCAGCCGTGTGGCTTGCCGAGTCTTCTTCGAACTACATGTTTGCATAGATGGCGGAGGAGATGGTGGAGGAGATGCCATGTGCCTATATTCAACAAAAATAAAAGCTTTATAAGAACACATAACTTAATTATAGCACAAATAAACATGGAAATGAACAAATCTACATAATAAAAATAATAACGGAAATACAAAGGTTTACATAACTTAGATAGTTAAGTTTTCCCATATGCCTTCATCATGGTCATTGCGAGTTGCATGGACCAAGTCGTCTTCCATATAGTCTATAGTAGTAGGCATTCATGGTGAAATAGGGATGTCAATGGAATCATCACCATCATCATCATCGTACCCAATTGTGATATC